>CAUYUJ010021627.1:150000-230000 GCA_963575745.1 Prorocentrum cordatum
GGGGGACGCCTCGCGCATGGAACGGGATGGTAGGTTGCATCGTCGTTGATGCATCTGTGAATTCTTCGGGGATCTGCTGACCCAGGTCAATCCAGACCCGGGTCAATCGGATCTTGCAGCATCCTGCAGGAACCTGCACCCAAACACGGGTGAATGCGACCCTGGCCCTGCAGGATCCTGCAAGATCCTGCAGGATCCTGCACCCAAGCCCGGGTCAATGCAATCCTGACCCTGCAGGATCCTGCAAGATCCGGCGCCCTGACTGACCCCCGTCTGCATTGACCCCCGTCTCTGGAGCGCCGAATTCTGGAACTCCGCGCCCTTCCGTCCTCCGACCCTTCCTAGAGCGCGCTCTGGCCATGATCCCGGAGCGGATTTCGCCGTGGTGACGAGGTGGCCCCACATAACCCCCAAACAAGACAACAAATCTGCCAACGCTAAACCCAAAAGATGAATGTTTGCACCGTGAGAATGCGAACTATGCGGAGTAAGCTGTGCGGCGTGAGCAATGTTGAATCGAGTATGCGGTGTGACCTATGTGGTGTGATCTACGCGGCCCACCCAAGCCACGGGCGCCCACGAGCACCCACGAGCGGGAACGTGGAAATTATTCGGCGAACCCGTCCGATTATTTCAGCAAGCGAAGTGATAACCCCTCAGTGCAAACACTGCTTGGAGAAAAAGCTTCCTCCTCTCCTCTTCCCTACTCTTCCGAAGTCACGAGTCTTTCGTGACGTGGGCCCTTGGGGGTAGCTCCCGACCCCTTGCCACGCGCTGCATTTTCATCCAAGGGTCGTTTTCTCAAGCCCGAACTGGCCCCCCCAGAATCCGAAAACTGGAAGACTTGTCCGTCGAATTTGATTTCCACGACGTCTGGAAATCCTGGTCTTCCGCTTTCGTTGGGGGCCAAGAAACGAACCCAGAGGGCGGAATAACCACCCTCAGAACCAGCATTTCGCACTTCGTTAGCAAACGCACCTGAGGAGGGGATCGAACAGGGCAGGGCAGTTCAGTAGACGCCAATGGCTGTTTTAACAAATAACAACACATGGGGTCGGGTGTCATCCCTCCCCTGACAACGGATGAGGCGACCGCATCTGCGTGCCCCAAATGTATAGAGCACCACCACCTCCATGAGCCCGTTCCTTTATTCGCGGCGATTACGGGCGTTCTGGGGGGGGGGGGGGCGGGGGGGGGGGGGCACAACGTAACGTCCCACCCCGGGGCAGTGCGGTTCCAGCACTACCGCAACGTCCGCACGCACCTCGACGACGAGCGACGAGCGACGAGCGACGACGACGACGACGACGAGCGACGACGAGCGACGACGAGCGACGACGACGACGACGTCGACGACGACAACGACCGACGACCGACGATGACGACGACGACGACGATGACCGACGACCGACGACGGACGGTCGACGGCCGACGGCGACGACGACGACCGACGACGACGACCGACGACCGACGACGACGATGACCGACGACCGACGACCGACGACGACGACGACGACGACGACCGACGACCGACGACGACGACGACGACGTCGAAGACGACGGGCGACGCCTCCCGAGTTCTCCGCAGCTTTCGGAAGCCTCCGAAAGCCTCTGCAGACCCCCAGAAGCCCTCCGGACCACTTCCGAAGGCCTCTGGAGGCCCTCGAGGGCTTTCGACGGCGTTAACCAATGACGAGCGACGGCGAGCGACGAAGAGCGACGGCAAAAACGACGGCGACGACAGAATCTGCCGAACAATTCCAATGATGTTTGAAGAATGTGGAGCGCCTGGGAAATCTGGAGGCCAGGAGTGAAGGCGACGACGGCGACGACGACGAGCGACGACGAGCAACGACGACGACAACGACGACGACGACGAACGACGATTGCAAGAGACGGCTTGTGGCGAGCACATGCGTGCGGAGGCGCCGATGTTTCCACGTGGTATATCAGAGGTGTACTCCTTCCCTCCCTCGTCTTTCCTCGTCGTCGTCGTCGTCCTTCTCGTCCTCTTGCCCTGTATCTTAAGAACACCACGAGTGCGTGAGAGCACCGAAATTTGCCCGCGACCACCACGGATCCCTATACGGATCCGCATGCGGATCCTTATGGGGATGCCTGCGCGGATTCCTATACGGATCCCAATTGGGATCCCTATTCCGATCCGTATGCGGATCCCCAAGGAGATCCCTATGCGGATCCCTATGCGGATCCCTGCGCGAATTGCCATGCGAATCCGTATGCGGATCCCTATGCGGATCGCTATAACCCCATGCGGTTCTCCATATGTATCTGTATGCGTATCTTCATGGGGATCTCAAAGCGGATGCCTTGGTGAATCTCGATGGATATCCCTATGCGATTCCCATGCGGGCGGATCCTTTTGCGTATTGTTATGCGGATGCCTCCTCGGGTCCCTATCGGGCTCCCTATGCGGATCCCTATGCGCATGGCGGCGGAGCCGGGGGTGCACTGGATGGGGGGAGCGTTACGTCATGGGGTGGGGGTTGGGCTGGGGGCATAACGCGATTCATGGCCCAAGCAATACAGTAACGAGCTCCATTCCCCTCTCTCGTCGACCAGACCGAAGCGCGAACGCAACTTGTCCGCGGCTAAGGGGCCAAACGACACGATCCGCGCCACCCAAGGGGGTTACCATCGCGGCCCGGGAACACCAAATCTCCGAAAGACCTCAGTCGGCAAACCCATACCACAGCGGGACCACCGCCAGAATTCAGGGGTATCGCCCCAGCCCCTCCAAGGCACCGGCGCCCCTGGCCCGCCGCGCCGCCCCCGCGCAGGCGACGTTTTGACGGAATTTAGTTCACCCCAGGAACCCCGACGTGCCGCCCCACGCGCCGAGGTGCCCTCCTGGGGGCTCCGTTCCCTCTCCCTCCTCTAACCCGATAACTGCACTAAGCGGCAATTGGGGATTAGCATCGCCGTCTGTGACAGACGGTGCGCCGCCTGTGACGGATGGTGGTTCTTGGTAACACTGAACGTGGCAACCGGTGGAAGACAAGACGGGGAGGAGCAGGGAGCAGGGAGAAGAGGAGGAGGAGGAGGAGGAGAAAGAGGAGGAGGAGGAGGAGAAAGAGGAGGAGGAGGAGGAGGAGGAGGAGGAGGAGGAGGACGACGACGATGACGGCGATGTTTTTTCGCGCGCGCTCGGGGTCGCGCGCCCGCGCGCGGTGGCTCAGTCAGAGCGCGCCCCGCTCAGCGTCGACGCGTGCTTTTCGTCAGTGTGGGGGGTCACAACTGCGACGCCCTCGCGAGCAGGACGCCGCAACTGCTGCGTCCCCGCGTGCTTTCCAACATCAGCCTCGCCTCCAACGGCCCTGCTGACCGCCAGGGCCCCACTGCGAAGAGGCCCAACCGCCCCCCAGCCTGAATGCAACAACCACCAGACGTCGCTGCCAGCAGGGGCATCCCATCGCTAACTGGGGACTCCCTTGCCGCAGCCTCCCAACTCCGCTGGTGACCCCGAAGGCGGGTCTGAACCCGCAACTGCGGATTCCATTGGCGCAGCCTCCCCCTTGCCAGGTGCACCCCACGCCGCCCCTGAACCTTTCCCAGGCTGGGCCCGCAACTGCGAGCCATCGCCTTTCTGCCGCGTCGCTTTGCCACAAGGTCGCTGCTGCGGGGCAGCGCCTTTCGCTGGTGGATCCGGCGCCGCCTCTCCTGGCCCAGGTTCGGCCCGCAACTGCGAGCCATCGCGGCTCCGAGCCTCGAGCCGCGCCTGCGCTCTGACGGTTTCGGCAGCGCTCCTGTCCCGCAGCGCCTGCGGCGAGCGACGCGCCGCCCCACTGATGAAGGTGCATCCTGGGAAGTGGGCTGCCTGAGTGGTGAGCGGTGCCAATCTTCCACGTCTGAATGCGCAACATATTCTGCCGTACTGCCATCAAAAAAACGGGATCTCAACCTCGTGGGCGGCAGCGCCGCGACTCTCCGCCTCCAGGTTCGCGCGGGCGGCGTGCGCCGCAACTGCGGCGATTGAGGGAACAAGCTTTTGCAGCAGGCGCTCGAGTGCCTGCCGCGGGGGTCTGGCCTTGGGCAGGTACGCGGAAAAGGACTTGGCCTGGGCCGCCAGCTTTGTGGTGCCTGCGGCACGGCCAAGGCCACTCACTCCTGCCGCCTTCCCCCAAATCCGTAACTGCATCCAGCAGGGTGGCCTCTGAAACGATCCCCTGGCGCCAGGAGGCCCGCGGCGTCTCTATCGTACACGGCCTCTATAGGGGCGCCCCCCTCACGCAGCTACGGTGGTCAGGGACAACAGGGCGAGACCTCCGCGTAGAACCCGGCGCCATCAATCCAGCAAGCCGCTCGCCCCTTGAGACAGACTGCTCGAGACCTGGGAGACCTCCGTATTTTGCTCGCGCAGGCCAACTGCACCGCTGCCCAGCCGACTCTGCATAGCGCAGACCGAACGTTGTGCAAGCCCGACGCGTCGCAGCAATGTGCCGCGGCGTTCCATTCGCCCGAGCAGTCTCCCCATTCGTTCACCACGGGCGAATCCCAAGGTGGGCCAGGCTGTAGTGGTTCCAATGGGATACCGTAGGTGGACTCGAAAACGTCGCAAAACCGCCGTTCTCTTCCGCCCGCTTCTCGCGTCCCTCTCGAAACTTGAATACTTCTACAGTGAGCTCTTCTGGTAGTAGTTCCCTCTTCTCTAAAGACTTCGGGCATGCATTCCATTGATGCGCCTCTTGCCCCGGCGTCGCCAGGCAAAGCTCGCACGACCTGTCGGGGTGCAATAAACCTCTTGCCCACAACCTCCGTATAGAACCACTGAGCGGCCAAGGCGGCAGTCTCCCAATAGCTCTGCGCATCGCCCTTCCCCAAATCTGCCCATTGCCAGCCCCCTCGCGCATGTGCTGCAACGCCCTTTTTCATTTGCCAGCTGTGCATGGATGGAATCGGCCTCTTCTCGACATCGTCGGGCGCGACCTGCAGCAGAGAGCGGTCGCGCCCACGATCGCCCCTGAAAACGAACGGGCCATGCATTTTCCAGCCCGACCTCCAAATCATCATCCACGTACGCCAGCCGCTGGGCCTCTAGGATTCTGCCGCGTCGGCCTCGCGTTGGAAAGTCCATCCGCCACTGCCTGCCACGCCTGGTGCGCGTCTGAGGCCGGGCCAACCTGTCCCGCGCGAAGCTGGCACGGCGTTTGACAAACAACGTACTGCAATCAAATGTGGGGCCGAGCCTGTCATCATTCTGCGTGGCGAGGTAGGGCGCGGGCGAAGCATTGCGGGCTGCGCCAGTCACGCCCCTGGCGAAGGTTCGCAACTGCTCGAGCGCAATGTCCGCGGCGCCGCTCACCCCCGCGCCGCGCCCGGAAGCTGTCGGGGGCCCACCGCGCAACAACGCCCCATCTTTCTCACGCACCTGCCCCTTCCAAACCTTTCGTCCTCTCCTTCTCCTGGGTCTTCAGAACCTCGGCGCCGCGTTGCTCGCGCCCAAGAATCCGAATGTGACGTCCGGCCCTTGGGCGCATGCATTTGACCCCCGATTGGAACCCCTTGGCCGCTCGGGCCGCGGTGGCCACATATCCAGATTTACCTCGCGTGGGAATCGCACCCAGGCCGCGTGAGTCTCCCGCGAAGTTCCTCGCGCGCATGCAATGCACTGGGGCCTCTAACGCCGTTTCCTGTTCCACTGTGGCGCGGTGTCATCCATCGAGGCACGGTGCCTCGCATCCGCGTGCCGCGCGTGCATCTGGTCCATCACACTATACATGACATCCTTAAGTACCGTCGTAGCACGCGTGCTACCAATCACTGCAGTCAGCCCGCAGAGTAAGGATGCGCGATGAGGATGCAAGGCACTTGGACGCCCATTTCGAAGCGTTTCGAGCAGGGCGCGGCCAACGAAAATGTCCAGGGATGGACCCGGGAGGCAAGGATGCAAGGGCGCCCTTGGGAAGGCTGCCTATCCTTGCTCTACGGGGCGACGGCGTGCCCTGATGCGACGTGAGCATGGCGCTCATGATCGAATCTGCGCGCACCATGCGCGGCATCATGCACGCCTGCGGGATCACCCACATAAGCCTCGCAGGGTAAACCATCCCGCGCGCCCCACGCATAATAACACTTGTGCATCTCCACAAACGCCGCGATGACGTGCTGATTGCGTGCATGCGCTTCCTCGGCTTCAGGATTGAGCTGGAACGCGCAGTCACTCGACGTTCTTCCCGGGCCCCCCCCCAAAAAAAAACCGGGGCGGGGGTGCGCATTCTCCCGCTGCGCGCTGTGGGGCCTTCTCGCTCGGCCCCGGAGCCTCAACGTTGTGTTGGGGGGGCGCGCGATAAGACTTGTGCCGGCGCTTGTTTTGGGTAGCGCGCACATCCCCGTGAAAAGCTGCGTCTGCGGCCACGCGAGCTGCCCCTCGCACTCGTTGAACAGCTTGGCCACCTCCAGTCCTTCATCTGATGTGAACCAGAAGTGTCTGGGCAGCGCGCGCGCTTGCCCGCGTCCTGTGCGCCTTGCAGAAGGAAGCGCTACTCTTTCCAGATCGGCGCCGCACAGCGGCGGTAATTGCTCCCACTCTGCCGCGTCGCCAAGCAGGTGGCTCTTCCGCGCCGCGCAGCTGCCTGACCCCCTTCCGTTTCTCCAGCTCGCTGACAGCCAGTTCTGGAGGAGGCGGCAACTCTGTGGCATCGAGAGCCGCCAGTGCACCGCGAATGCGTGTGAACCGATGCGCATCGCGTCCTCCTTCTCTGAACGCCTCCTCTGTCCGCTGCGCCCGCGCATTCTGGCTCTTCCTGGCGAACAAATCCAAGGCCAACTGCGCTGTGGTAATCGCTGCCTCAGCGCTTGCCTCGAGCTGGGCATTGCCTAACCAACCAACATAGCCAGCTCTGACACAATTGCCTGCGCCCTCGTCCAGCAACTCACGTATCTTCCAGGCCTTCGCCACCTTGGAGCTGAAGTGGCCCTTTCCGCGGCCGTTCCCGCGGGGGGAAGGAGGGGGGGGGGGGCGCCGCTGCCGACGCCAGCGCCGAGCCCCCCCCCCCCCCCCCTCTCTCCCCCCCCCCCCACACACACACACACACACACGCACACGCACGCACGCGCGCGCGCGCACGCACACGCACACGCACACGCACACGCGCACGCACACGCACACGCACACGCACACGCACGCACGCACACACACGCACACACACACACACACACACGCACACACACGCACCACCACCCACCCCTCACCCTCCCACGCACGCACGCGGGCGCGCATTTCACCAACCTATCGCCAGACGCAGCAGAAGTGTAGTCTGGCAAACTCAGGATGGCAACTCGACCACGGGCCTCCCCCCCCGAAATCACCATAGCCAGTCTGCCCGACATATGGCCCATCGCTTCCGAGACAGGAGCCGATCTGCATTACCGTGATCTTGCGAGGGGCAGAAGCAACCCCCTCCACTGCAGAAGGCATGACATCACAAACATCCTGACACTGATTCGTGTTTTCCCAATCGGGTCCAGCAGGGTAGCGGGCAGCTTGCCCCGCCCCACCTACCGCTGGCGCATGTCCTGAGGCAGCCTGCGCGCCGCTCTGAGGCGCCGAACCCGACGTAGACGCGATAGAAAACAAACCATGGTGATCGCGAGCCCGCCTCGGCTCCATCCCCTCTGCCCCCGGTGACGCGCCTGGATCGGCCTTCTGAACTCTGGGGCGCCGCGCGAGTGGGGCGCGACATGATCGAATCACCGTGGGGGTCGCGGGCCCACCTCAGCCCCGCCCCCCCCCCCTACCTCTGGCGGCGCGCCCGAGGCAGCCTGCGCGCTGCTCTGGCCTGCCGAACTCGCCGTTCCCGTCACAGACGGACTCCCATCAGGAAGGCTCATCGGCTTGAACTCTCTCCGCAAATCATCCAGCAGCTTCGAGAATGACGCCTCCGCCCTCCGAATGCGCCTCGCCCATCTCTCGGTGGGCTTCCATGCGCGTTCGGCCTCGTTGGAGGCATCGGCCCTCGCCTCGCTGCACTGCTGCTCCGCGACGCAATGGCTGCAGCGTTTCTTAGCCAAGTGCGGTAAGACACCGTCGCCATCAATGTCGTGTCTGCCAGCCAACTCAATCTCCAACGTGTTAAGCACGTCGACCCAAGCATCTGCCAAGTCTTTCTTCGACTTCACCTTCTCTATCGTGCGTGAGACGGGCCCCCGTGAGCATGGGAATCTGGCGCAGCCCGGCATATCCACGGCAAGTAGAGCCTCGGCCTCTCTCATGCTGCGCTGCAGCAATGGGTTCCCCTTAGCTCCCAGCAACGTGACAGGCAGATGCGGTTTGGTCTCAGCTTCCGCAACCACGAACGGCTTCCAAACCCACCACACCAATGTCTCATCACACCGAAGCTAATCCACGATCGACCCAGGTGGCGACTGACGGCCAGTCGCCTCAACACTTGTATTTGTCAGCCCTCCAATCGATGGAAGCCAGTCTGGGCTCGCGAAGTCAACGCTCGACATCTTAAAATATCCTCCAACGACCCGCGATCTCCCACCCGATCTGATCAAATTCACGACTTTGGCAATGTCTCGGAAGATCTCCACATTCCCGGCCGATAGGCCTTCACTCACACGCATATTTACGGAAGTGTGATCAGGCCTCTGGGCCCCCCCCAGTGCACCCGCGCCGCCAGGAAGCTGCGCTGCCGCGATCGTCACCCTCTTGGGTGCCAGCACCGCCACCCCCGCCGATGTGCCGTCAGCGGCCGTAGCCTGGGCCTCTGCCCAGATCCCATGTCAAACCAATTGCTGCACACGGATCTGAGAGTCTGCCAGCTTCCCATCGCCTTGCGGTGCGGGAGGAACCCCTGGAGCTGCAGGGCCGACGTGCATTTGAGAGTCTGGATGGTAGCTTCTGTCATTGTTGAGAAACAAATGCAACACCACAACAACAAACTCTCACGCCGTGCGGGCCCGCTTCGGCCGGCTCTGGATGCCCTCGCTGAGCCTCTTGACCGCATCCCGCAGGTCGTCCTCGTTTTCGGGAACACCTTGCTGGAGCGATTCCAACAACTTCCGCAACGTCTCAGCATCCTCCGTCCCATTCGGCAGCACGTACATGCACTGTCGGGGTAGGAGGGGAGCTGCGGCAGCAAGGCCATCATCGTCATCGTCGTCAGGAACGTGTAGCACAAGCTCTGGCGGCTGAGCCTCCGCTCTGACCTTCTTCTCAGCCTTCCTGATGGCGGACATGGCAGACTTGAGGTGAGCTTGGCGGCCTCCTGCTTCCCAAGTCCTTTCGCTCCGAGTGCTGCCCCAGCTCTCCGACCGACACTCCGAAGTTCTCGATGGTAGAAGAGGGCGCCCTTTCGGGGTGGGGGCTTGGGCTGGGCATCTACCACCTTTTTGAGCTCCGCCTCCTTCGCCACGATCTGCTCGAGCACCTCGGTGTGCTCGCTCGGTCTCCGCCAGCACGTTCTTCGTCTCTTCGACGGCCGCCTTCGCCGCCTCGGCTGCCTTCTCAAGCTTATCCCTCTTGATGGTAAGCTGCTTCTTCGGATTAACCACATCATGGGCCCTCCACTCGAACGGCTGCGCTTCCCGCGACTTGGCCTTGCAACTGTCGCGGTGCCTCTCGAGATGCATCTTTTGCTGCATGGCGGACTCCGAAGTCGGCTCACGCGGCAACGTATTGCCTCAGCCTCTGCTAACTCCGCCTTCTACCTGTCATTGTCGACTGCCGCCGCGGTAGGAGACCTCCCGTTGCTCTCGCCGATCTGCATGTCGTCATCGCCCTTGGACTCCAACTGCTTGCGCAGTTCGGCAAGCTGTTTCTGCAGGGCCTTCTCTCGCAACGTCTTGCCATTGGTGTCCGCATCCTTGTCGTTGGCCTTGCTACCACCTGCTCCCAAAGACCATGACGGCGACTTTGTTGGCATGATGGAGAAAAAGGCGATGCTCTTGTCACACTTACATTCACCACCACACACCTTGGCTCCCGCTTGGTTCCACCAGCACTCGCCCGATTTGATGGTGCACCAGCGGCATAGCCACGGCCTCGCCCACGCCATCCGACTTTGCTTCTGTCGATTCTGGGACATCGCTGCGGGCTCACCTCCGAGAACCTCTCGCGAAGTTGGGCCGCCAGAGAGCTCCTGAGGTGCTGGCTGAAAGGGTGGGATGTCAAGCGCAAACGTTCTGACACTGGCCGCGGACTAGCGGTATCCGTGTATTCCGCGGGGGAATTCATAGCCTTGAGCCTAAATGGCTACGGAGGAGGATGAGGATGAGGATGAGGATGAGGATGAGGATGAGGATGAGGAGGAGAGGAGGCGGAGGAGGAGGAGGCGGAGGAGGAGGAGGAGGAGGAGGAGGGGGAGGGGGAGGAGGAGGAGCTGGCGAGCCCCCCCCCCGGTGGCGGACCCCACTGCATGACTTCCCCGGGTTTCGGGCTGCCGAAGGCCTGTCTCTCTCTCTCGGCCCGCGGCGGGGGGGCGGGGGGCGCTTCCCACCTGCTCCATCTGCGCCCGGACGTGCGGGGGCACCCCCTCGGGCGCCTGCGGCGCACGGGCGCACACGTGCACATTGCGCGTGTGCCCAGACCTCCTCGCGTTGTTGTCAAACATCACGGCGGGAGGTGTTTCGCTGTTTCCGGCCTCTGGGGGTCCTTACCGGCCCTCGGGGCCGTCAACACACAATTCAGGATGAAAAGCCCGTCCCCGCGAATGGGTCCGGACCTCTAGGGGTCGCGTCATTGAGCAAATCATGACATCGGGGGTCTGGGTATAGCGAGAGCGGGAGAAGGTGGCCAGGGAGTGTGGGCAGAGAGAAGCAGCATGCGAGCGGTACGTGACTTGACATGGGGAAGGACAGGTTAGGCAGGAGCCCGAGAAGTCAAGTACCGAAACGTGGAAGGGAGATGAAGTTGTTTCCAGCCCCTCCACCTCCGCCTCCTCCTCCACCCTTGGTCCAGCGCGTCGGCGGCCGAGCCTTAATGAACAGACTTCGCCCTGGGCGCATCGGTGACCGAGCCTTCATGAATGAACTTATCTGAAAGCCCTTGTGCTGGACCAGCGGCCACGATCACAGGGCACTACAGCGTCGACGAGAGACCACATGGACGAGGAGCCGACTGAGACGACAGGACGTGCGCATGCGCGCAGTGCGCTGCGCCTTCGGGCGCAGCTGTGCAGCCGCAACACTCGGGAACGATGAGTGCCTCTGCCAGGCACGGACAGCGCGGGCATCGGCGCACACCGCGCGACTTTGCTATTGCCAGTCTTTTTTCCCTCGGTGCGTTCCCTCGCTGCCTCTCATCTTCGCCTTAGGTCGGGCCTGTCCTCCAACAGGTGGATTTGGCGCGAAAAACTAAAATTAGCCTGACGAAGGACCCAACCATATGCAGGTGTGAGTACCGCAATTGTGATTCACCTTTTCGGTGGTGATCCCTATGAGGCAGCGAACCGTGCTAGGGGTGTGCCGAAATGACTGGCGTGGTACACAACACGAGCGAAAACGAACAACACAATGCGGACTGCGCCACGGGAACCTTCGGTGGGGCTCCATATGGGGCCACGAAACGCTGTACTGGGTGGGGAAACGCATGCGAACTGCGCCACGGGGACCTTCGGTGGAGTTCCCTATGGGGCCACGAAATGTGTGAGGGGTGTGCCGAAATGAGTGGCGGGATGCATGCGAACTGTGCCACTGGGACCTTCGGCGGAGCTCCTATGGGGCCACGAAACGTGTGAGGGGTGTGCCGAAATGAGTGGCGGGGACGCATGCGAACTGTGCCACTGGGACCTTCGGCGGAGCTCCTATGGGGGCCACGAAACGTGTGAGGGGTGTGCGGACATTAATGGCGGGGACGTACGCGAACTGTGCCACTGGGACCTTCGGCGGAGCTCCTATGGGGCCACGAAACGTGTGAGGGGTGTGCCGAAATGAGTGGCGGGGACGCGTGCGAACTGTGCCACTGGGACCTTCGGCGGAGCTGCTATGTGGCCACGAAGCGCGTGAGGGGTGTGCCGAAATGAGTGGCGGGATGCATGCGAACTGTGCCACTGGGACCTTCGGCGGAGCTCCTATGGGGCCACGAAACGTGTGAGGGGTGTGCCGACATGAATGGCGGGGACGCATGCGAACTGTGCCACTGAGACCTGCGGCGGAGCTCCTATGGGGCCACGAAGCGTGTTAGGGGTGTGCCGAAATGAGTGGCGGGGAAGCATGCGAACTTGTGCCACTGAGACCTTCGGCGGAGCTCCTATGGGGCCATGACGCGTGTGAGGGGTGTGCCGAAATGAGTGGCGGGGACGCATGCGAACTGTGCCACTGGGACCTTCGGCGGAGCTGCTATGTGGCCACGAAACGTGTGAGGGGTGTGCCGAAATGAGTGGCGGGGACGCATGCGAACTGTGCCACTGGGACCTTCGGCGGAGCTCCTATGTGGCCACGAAACGTGTGAGGGGTGTGCCGAAATGAGTGGCGGAGACGCATGCGAACTGTGCCACTGGGACCTTCGGCGGAGCTCCTATGGGGGCCACGAAACGTGTGAGGGGTGTGCCGAAATGAGTGGCGGGGACGCATGCGAACTGTGCCACTGGGACCTTCGGCGGAGCTTCTATGGGGGCCACGAAACGTGTGAGGGGTGTGCCGAAATGAGTGGCGGAGACGCATGCGAACTGTGCCACTGGGACCTTCGGCGGAGCTCCCTATGGAGCAACGAAACGTGTGGTAATGTTGATGATGCTGATGTTGATGATGATGATGACGACGATGATGACGATGCCGATGACGATGACGATGATGATGATGATGATGACGACGACGACGACTACGATGATGATGATGATGATGATGATGATGATGATGATGATCATTATGATGACGATGACGATGACGATGACGATGACGATGACGATGACGATGACGATGATGATGATGATTATGATGATGATGATGATGATGATGATGATGATGATGATGATGATGATGATGATGGTGGTGGTGGTGGTGATGATGATGATGATGAGAGGAGGGGAGGAGGGAGGAGGAGAATGAGGAGACGTGGGGACCGTCTCTTCAAAACGAGGACCCAACAACACAGGTTGGTTGGAAAATAAACAGAAAATGCCCCAGAATGACAGAAAATGTTAGGAAAATCGTCCCCAGACTATTTTCTTACTATTTTTAAAGTTCCCCCCGTGGCCCGACTTAATGCTGTTGCCCTCTGTGGCCCGACTTAATGCTGTTGCCAGTCTTTGTCCCCTCGGTACGTTCCCTCGCTGCCACTCCTCCTCGCCTTCGTTGCGGCCCCGGTCCCTCGGCCTCCTGCTCGGTGCCGGTCCCCTCGGCTGGGCCCCTGGGCGCGTCCGCTTGGCCCCGTCTCTGCGTGTGATCACGAGCGCGTCTGCTGCGCACACTGTGCAGTGCGAGAAACATCTTAACCGTGCCCCTGCTCGTGCCAAAACTCGCCGGGGAGGCAGGCATGGATCAAAGTCCAGCCTCTGGAGGCCGAGCTGCTTATCCATGCCCTGCCCACTCTGGAAGCCAGAATGGGGGCAGCAGCAAGGGTATGGATCGAACGTTGATCTCCGAATTGCTCATCAGCTGTGCGCTACCACCTCCTCCTCCTCCTGCTCCTCCTCCTCCTCCTCCTCCTACTCCTCCTCGCCCCATCTCCCCGCAAGATCGGCAAAAGAAGGGCTGGGCGCCGGATACCCCTCGGCGGCGCTGGATGCCTCCGGGGCGGGGCTATCAAGAGGAGGAGCAAATCGAGACTTCGACGCCGACGGGGCAGGTCGAGAAGCTGGAGGGGACGAACATGAGGACAGGAGACAAAGGGAAACGAGAAACGTAATGCTCGATGCTCATCTGGAATGCGCATAAAAGGGAGGAAAAGGAGGATGCGGGATGACGGAGGAGGAGGAGGAGGAGGAGGAGGAGGAGGAGGAGGAGGAGGAGGAGGAGGAGAGGGAAGGATAACATAAGTGAGTTCCTTGCATTCTAAATCGCACGAGCATGAACCAGAAAAGGAAAACAAAGCGATCATCCTCACCTTCGTCCTCCGCTCCCTCCCTTCTCACTCCTCCTCCGCCTCCCTCCTTATCCTCCTCCCTCTCACTCATTTTCCGCATCCTGGTCATTGTTTCTCCTGCTTTTTGTTCCTCCTCCTCCTCCTCCTCCTCCAGAGACGCTGAGACGCTGATGGCGTTGGTGTTCGTCGAACGCCGCCGCTTCCCCCAGGGAGGCCCGATCGGGCCCCCCTTAGGGGAGTAGGCCAACATACACCATAAAAGCGGTCAGGCGCCGCAAAACAGGAGCGAGGGAGGAGCAGAGACGTGACCATCATCATCATATCATACGTAACCTCAGGGGGGGAAGCAAAAAGAGGTGAGATATGGCTGCAGCAAATATGTGGCGCGGCGACAGTGAAAAGGTGGGCGAGGCCCCTGGGGACAAGGTTTTCTTCCGACTGAACCGGGTCCTCTCCTTCGGGTGACGGGAAGAGCGAGGAACGAGTGAGTTCCGTTGAATTGGGGCGAAACCCTTAAGGGGGGGGTGTCCAAGGGGGGTGGGCGAGGCGCGGAGGGGGGGTCCAATGGCCCTTTTTTGGAGGGGGTCCCTAAGTTTTTTTTTTTTTTTTTTTTTTTTTTTTTTTTTTTTTTTTTTCTCCTTCTTCTTCTCGAATTCTCCCTCCAGACAGCCGAAGAGCGCTCCACGAGAGCCCAAGACCGCCCAAGACGGCCAAAGAGGCCCCCAAGAGTCCCCCAAGAGGCCAACATCATCGATTTTCCCAAAGCATACGTATATTTGTTGCATCTACGGCTTTTCGCCTATCATGCGGCCACAACGGCCGCTCCCGCTTTTTAGCTCAGCGCAGCAAATGTGTCTCGAGATGCTCGGCCGGACTCGAAGGCAAAGGTGCCAGCGCGAGCTGCAGGGCGGCACCTCTTAGACAGGACAGGCGCCTCCTGATGCAAAGCGAATACCCCGTGGGTCTGGGAGGGCGGGGCACTTGAACAGGAGCGCCCGCGGCCGTGGCAACAATAACGTGCACAGCGCTTCTATGTGGCCACAACGGCCGCTCCCGCTTTTTAGCTCAGCACAGCAAATGCGTCTCGAGATGCTCGGCCGGAAGAGAGGGCAAAGGTGCCGGCGCGAGCTGCAGGGCGGCACCTCTTAGACAGGAGAGGCGCCTCCTGACGCAAAACGAATGCCCGACTCATTCCCGAGTTCGGATGTTGGCTGAGCGTAGCAAACATTGACAAATGTGAGAAGCGAGCTTGGGGGGGTAGGGTTGGGCGAACGGCGTCCAACATATTTTAGCAGTAGGATGCATACCTGTCAACTCGATGCGCGGACGCCCTGAGAATTCGCAATGTCCCTTACCTCTGCAAACTCTACAGTTGAACACAGACAAATGCTCCTGCTTCACGTTTCCAAACAGCAGGCGCGTTCTTTTTTCGAAAGGACTTGCCGTAGGCACAGAAATCAACAACAAATGAAAGGCACTGCGAGGCAATCTGAAGGACTTCGGGCAGCTTCCACATGAGGCTCGTGCAGGGATTCTCGAGAACCCAAGGGGCCTTGGCGCTGTTGAGGGCCTCAATCATTTCCAGGGTTGATTTCGTAACCTCATTCCCTTGTGCAAGAATGGCACGGTCACGATCTGAGGGTTCATCTTGTTGGGTGACGCCCCATGGCTCTGAGACGCTCCGAATGACTCTGGCACGGTTTCAGGCAGCACTGAAACTGGCACAGGTC
Source organism: Prorocentrum cordatum (assembly GCA_963575745.1). NCBI lineage: Eukaryota > Dinophyceae > Prorocentrales > Prorocentraceae > Prorocentrum > Prorocentrum cordatum. The sequence continues at coordinate 165,718 of CAUYUJ010021627.1, forward strand.
GCTGCGATGCAACAAGCCACTACCTTGTGTCTCCCGATGTCTTTCAAGGAACTCACCAAGGTGTCCTCGCGGGTCATATCTAAAAGGGGGTTGATCACCGTTTCGCAGCATCTCGCGACGAGATTGAAGCGTTGGGCAGCGCGACCCACGATCCCACAACCACTGAAGACATCAGCAAATCAATGCCCAGCCTTCAGCCCCTCGGGACGAGCATGCTGAGAGGCGGGCGGCGGCCAAGAAACATGTCTGCGAGGTCGGCGTCGGCTATGTTGAACAGCGTCAGCTGGGCTGGCGTCAGGTCGCTTGCCGATTTGCTGAGAAGCGGGGCGTTCTCGTACCTCCGAAGGCTCGGGTCCGACGCCCACCCGTCTCTCTTCTTCACTTCCAAGATGTCTCGGAACTCCCCCTGTCCGTCGAGACTCGCGCCACTGTGGCGCCCTTGATAGGGAAAAAATCGTGGCAGATGCATCCGGCATGTCGCGGTGCGAAACTGTTCAAGCAAGTGGTTGTAGCCGTGGTTGAACGGGAGAGAATCGGGATCGCCCTTCTTGAAGCTTCTTCTAATACTTGCGGGAGCCACGGGTAGATGCTGTTCTCCAGGGTGATGGTCTGGTTTCTGTGGCCAGTCTTTCTCAACTGGTCTCGCGTCTCTGGAAATAGTACTACTCCCCACTCTCGACTGCATCCTCGAGTCGGGCGGAAGAGCTCCTTCCTGCGAAAAGCCAGCGGCTCTGATGGTCGGGGGTATGCGACCGCCATCCATGCGGTCTGGAGCGCCATCTGCCAGTAGCCGCGATAACACAAGTCTGATACGACCGCGCTCCAGATGATGCTCACCACGGGGTTCCGAGTCTTGAAGCCACTGAAGCGCCTCCAGCCCCGCAGGGCGCGCCAGGAGCGAGGGAGCTTGCGGTTGCCGTGCTTCCCGAAGGCTGGGAAGGAGTGGATGAGCGCAGCCACGAGGGTCTTGCCGCGCTGGACACCCTTGCCCGCGGCGAACTCCTCGTTGAGATACCTGATCGCCACGCCGTCTGCCGCGACATCCCCGCCTCGCTGCCTTGCGGCGTCGAGGTTCGGCAGCCCTCCGGGGGCCGCAAGGATGCGGTTCGACCGTCTGGGCTCTTCCGGTTTGCCATGGCTGGAGGCTGCTCGAGCGAGGCTGGCGGTTAGGGCGCGCTGTAACTGGCTCTTCTCATCGAGAGAACGGCCCAGCATGGCCGATTGGAGCCGCGGGCTGCGGGTGCGGAAGGTGAGATTGGAAGCTGGCAATGTACGAGTCTTCGAAATTCTCCTCAAGCACATCTGAGTCTGGTATCACATATGTCGGCAACGGCTGGTTGACAACCTCAGAGGCCCCAAAGACGCTGAGCGGGTCTTTCGCATCGTCGGACGCCTCCCTGAACTTCCCGTCGTCGTCGCCCTCTATCGCATCGACCTTGCAGTTGTCTAACCTCCCGCCCATGTGGTCGTCAAGCAGAGTGGTGGCAGTTGTGCTAGCATCGTAGTTGGGATGGAAAAACCTAAGGCCCTTGTCAGTTGGGTTGGCCTGACTCGAAATCCAGCGAACATGCATCTTTATATCTAATGCCAAGCACAAGGCCATCGCCGAACGAATACAGACAAGCACTTTGCAGTTCCGCGACCTACGTCTCTCGAAACACAACGCGGCAGACATGTTGTCGGAGAGCACTAAGACACGCCGACCAGAAGAGGAGGAGGTATCCGCGAGGACGTATAGAGCACGAAGGAGCGCACGGCTCTCAATAACAAGAATTCCCTCCGAGGGTCGAAGCCAAAGTCCAACGGCGACCTCCTGCCACTTCGACTCTCTGAACAAACGAACGTCCATCTCGACAAAGTCGGGATCCAGCCCCCGCGCCCGGTGATCACCAGGGCCCGAATCGCCGTCAATATCCTCACGAGGGCGCCAGTGACCCTCTTCGTCCATCACGATGCTATTCTCAGAGAAAAAAAATGTCTCTTGCCGATCTGCCTGGCATTTTCTGAGGCGCGATCTCTCCTGTATTCGGCCAAGTGTTCGCGCCTGCTCTCTTCCGAAATTGCTCGCGCTGACTGCATATCCATATTCAGAAGCGTCTGCCACTGCAACAACGGGATGCCAGTCTCGGCTCCGCTCTCCAGGCAGGAGCGGCATGATACCGAGGAATGACTCGACCTCTCGGCGACAGGACTCCCAGAGAGGAGTCGCCACGAGGTACCGAGCCTGTATAAATTTGTATAACGAACTGAACACGCACAAGAAATCCCTGTTGCAGAGCCCCGCAAACGTACAATGCCCTAGCAGGATCTCCCAAGCACGCCCGGTAAGAGCACGACATCGCAGGCCCCATCGGAGTGCTTGTCGAACAATCCAATACCTCTTTGGGGTCACGCATGTACACAGGCTGTCCCCGTCCAAGCTGCACCCCAAGGTCTCGCCCCCCCAACTTGGATCTCGTCGCCATAAGTTTCGAGGCCCTTACTGGTGAGGAGCTGGGAGGCCTGCCGGAGTCCACGTCGCGCAGTTTGCTCTGCCCATCCCAAGACCCCAATATTGCCCACGTAGACGTAGTGGGCTGAGAGAAGGGGCTCCTGTAGGGCCAAGAAGACAGCTCGAGGTCTTGCCGCCCAGGGCCTCCACGATCCGCAAGCTGGGGGAACCGCCAGCATAATTTTCCTGCGTTCGCTGGCAGAAATAAAGCGACCAGGTGAAGCCCATCGGGGGGCTCTCAAACGCAGGAAACACCCAGGACCCGGCTCCCACGCCCACACCATTAATGTTCTTGCCCGCGAGCCCCAACTCTTTCGCGCGCACAGGCTGCAAGCAATGAAGGCGGAGAGCTCGCGATCAGTTTTGAATCTGTGAGAAAGCATCCTTCGCATCCGAGGTGCCGAGGCAGAAACGGAAACCATCTTCTTTCCTAGGTTGCTCGCGTGTCTCCTGGTCCGCTTCCAACTTCGAGAGGCCCTCGGCAGTCACTAAATTCACTCCGGGCGGCGAGCAAACATGAAGGTTGGGCCTTCGAGCATCCACGTTGAATCTCAACTTTCCTCTCTCATTCTTTTGACAAGAAATATCCCCACCTCCTCCTGGCCTCATCTGGGCGCAGGAAAGCAAGAAGGCCACGGCACCGCGAATCCCGCATCAGCTGCAGGCACCTGGTGCGGCCTCGAAGAAGGGCAGGGTCCCAGCGGGGAGTGGTCCCCGGATCCGCTACCCGAGCCTCGCGCTCGGAGTCAGGCAGCAGCATGCGCTTCAATCCACTCTCCAGATAGTGGCGTGCATCCCTGGGCAAAATCTCGAGCAAGCGAGGCGCGCCTGCGACTGACTCGGGCACAGAGATCTGCCGCGCATGCTGGAGGTGTCCGATGCTTCTTCCGCCCGCGTCAGCTTCGTAGACTGAGCGGCCGCGGAGGAGAGACTGGAAGGCCTCTCGCGGCAGGGGGGTCGCGTCCTTGCCCAGAGTGGCCTGCGCCGCTCTAACAATGCGCGCATGCGCCCCTGCGGTCAGCTGCGGAGAGGGCGGGCTGGCCGCTTCACCACGGAAATACAGACACTTAAGAGCTCGAATGACACCGCGCCGTCTGCGCCGCCCTTGCCGCCGCCAGCCTCGTGGCACTCCGTGCCCGATGGGCCGCCCGGCAGCCCCTCCGCCGCGTCCGCCGCGAGCTGGCTCCAGGCGAGCTGCCCGCTGAGCCTGCTCTTCATATTCTCAATATCGGCCTTCTCATTGTTATTGCGGGCGGCCGCGCTCCTCGGACCTGGATCAACAACCTCCAACGGCCCGATGATGCCCACGTATGGCCCCAGGGCCGTCGCGGTAGGCCTCTGTGATCTGGGCTACTATGATCTGGGCTACTCGTCGGCATATCGCCCCCATCGAAGCCAGCGACGCAATGTTCAGCTGATCAGATGATCCTGCAGGCTGCACCGCCGTCAGGAGGGTGGTCATCTCGATCGCAGTGCCCTCGCTCTGACCGATGCCCTTCCCCCGCAGCCACAGCGCCAGCCGCAAGAGCGGGCCCCCGCCAGCCCACTCGGACCTCTTGGCCATATGCAGCGTCTGCGAATGCTGGCCCTCGAAAGGCCAGTCTGGGAAGAGGTGGAAGCTCAGCTCGCGCGCGACCGAGCGCCAGGGCTTATGGCGCCCCCAGCCTCGTCCATCACGACCCAGAGGGTCCTGACCTCCTCGGCCACCTCCAGCACGCCTGCGCGCCCTCGGTGCTCCGCCAAGGCGCCTGCGCGCTCGCCGATCTCAGCTAGCCCGGCGGAGTCTGCTACCTCGTCACTCTTTCGACCCTCCATCCACTCCTCGAACTTACGCCCGCGATAGGCCTCTCGCACATTCCTCGCGAGCTCGGTCTTCTCATCGGGCATCACCGCCAGCGCGCGCTGCCGGCCACCCTCAAGCCGCACCGCGGCGTTCCGCTCATCGAGGCGTACATCATGTCTCGTGAGCTGCATCGCTCGACCGAGCCCTGGCGCCTTCACGAGCACCCACTCGAGTCCCTTCGGCGGGTCGAGCTCGAGTCGCAGCGTAGGGCAGTCGCCCTCCTCGGACGGCAGCGGCAGCTGCAGCGCGTCCGAGGCCAGCTCCTCTGGCGCCCCCGTGGCAGCGGAGGCGGGGGCCGCCCCGCGCAGCGGAGCGATGCGACGGATAGCTTCACCAAAATGGAGGAGGTGGCCGACTTTGAGGTAGTGGCTCGGGCCCATCAGGGGCGCACCCGACTCCGCCACCTCCGCGCGCGCTAGTCTGATGAAGTTCCTCAGACTCCTTCCATCGATCGGCTCTCTGGGTTGATAGAAACCTCCACTCTTCACCGAGGTGCGATCACCTTTTCGTGCGATCCTGAACGCGCGGGAACAGCCCTCAGGATCCTCGCAGGCCACATTCTCAGGTGCGTAGTCTCCGTCGGGCGAGAGTGTGCCACACCTTCGGCCCGACGGGGTGCAAGAGCGTGCGATGATGCCAAACCGAATCGTCATCATGCCAGACCCCGATGCCATCGCTCGGGATCATATTACTGCAGAGCCCCTGCGCCCCCACGGCGGCGCCGTCCGCCAGCCACAGCGCCGGCCATCTCCCGCGGCGGGGGGCCCCCCCTGTCTCCACGAGCGCCATGGCGACGGCGGCACAGCGCGCAGGCAGCTATGCCCTCGGCGAATCCTAGCAGGTCCGCCAGCGTTCCCGACTAGCCCCACGACGTCTGCAGCGGGGGCTCGTCCGACAGCAGCGGCGCCACGTTGGGCTCAGGCTGCTCCTCGAGCGTGCAGAAAGGTGGTCCTGTCAGTGTCTCCACTGCTGAGCTGAGGTTCCGCACTGCCTCCTCCGCCTGAGAGAAGCGGTCGTCCAGCAGCGCGAGGCCGCGCGGAGGCCACTCGGGCGGGCCAGGACCGATCGGCGGAGGGATGCTCTGGGCGACGAAATAAGCGAGGAGGCGTATCGTGGGGGGGATGGAAATCCCGCCGACCGCGAGAGCAGCCCCGGTGCTCACCCTCAACACTTGAGCACGAGTGCCCGACGGAAAGAGCGAGGTGCGAGCGAGTGGCGCCGAGCAGGGGGCGAGGCCCTTCTAGGGGGGGGGGGGGGGGCATGCGAGGGGCGAAGCGCAGGGGCGGGGTCTAATGGTCCAGTGTTGGGGGCATCCTTTATGGTTTTTGCATGCGCGTTTCGGATTCTCCCTCCAAGCGGCCGAAGAGCGCCCCAAGAGAGCCCGAGGCCGCCCAGGACGGCCCAAGAGGCCTCCAAGAGGCCCCCAAGAGGCGCCCAAGGGGCGTCCCAAGAGGGCCCAATCAGAAATTGTACAATGGCAAACGTATATGTTTAGCATCTACGGCTTTTCGCCTTTCACGGCGTCGGCGGCGGCCCAAGGCCCCCAAGACGGCTCAAGAGGCGCCCGAGACGGCCCAACAGGCCCCCAGACGGCCCCAAGAGGGGGGCCACGTACCGAAAAGACTAGCCCATCGCCCCAGCACGCTCCCGGGAGGCCCCCACAGCCCCCAACGAAGCCCCAAGAGGCCCCCCAGAGGCGCCCGACGAGGCCATCAGGAGGCCAAGATCCTTGATTTCCGATCGGACAAAATACATGTTTAGCATGCACGGCTTTTCGGCTTCCACGGCGTTGGAGACAATCCAAGAGGCCCCCAATGCCGCCCCGAGACGGCCCCAGAGGCTCCCAAGAGGCCCCCCAAACGGCCCAAGAGGGCGCCAAACCGGCCCAAGAGGCGCCCAAGACGGCTCCAGAAGGGGGACCACGGACCGAAGTCTAGCCTTTCGCCCCAAGACGCTCCCAGGAGGCCCCCACAGACCCCCAATAAGCCCCAAGAGGCACCCAATAAGCCCCAAGAGGCCCAATGCGAATCCCAAGAAGACTCAGAGAAGCCAACTTATCCCAGCAAAGCAACCTAACAGCGATGTGTAAAAGCATATATGTGTGCACCATCATTTAGATTCAGATGGCGATTTCAGTAATATTCAACTCGGACTCTCGTTGTAGACTTTTGCATCAAAGTCTGCAATCGACGGATGTGAGTTTAAACAAGCACCCGGTATCAACGAATGCAGTTTGAAATGAGACTCTGGTATCTACGTTCACTGCGTGCTCACGGAAGCGTTTGAAGTGGATGATGTGATGATGACCATGATTGTTTAAAGTAGAGCTTATGTATCAATGAATGCTGCGTTTGATGGCTGCGTTCTTTCGGCGTGTTTTTCGGACACGCACGAGGAGCACAAATGAGTGCAGCGTACGGAGCGAGAAAACGGGCAAAAACTGCAAGCTAAGAGGCATCGCAGACACTCGCAGGCACCGTGCAAACGCGGCCGAGCAGATCATTACCTTTGGAAGTAGTCTTCCAATACTGCAGGCTGACAAGCACAGCGGGCATGGAGAGTTGGATCCATCACCTCTCCTGTTCGTCTTCTCGAAGATCGCGCCAGTCTGGCGGCGATCACAAGCGAACAAGCGTGGCAAACCTGCCGGCTTAAAAGCACCACAGAGACTCAGAGACAGAGTCCCCCCTCCTCTTCCACCTCATCTTCCCCCACCTCCGCCCTCCTCTTCCTTTTCCTCCTTCTCCTCCTGCTCGTCCTCTCCCTTCTCTCCCCCCCCCTCCTCGTCCTCTTCAGCAGAGAAGCTGAACGCGGTCGTGCAGCGCATCACTTTTGGAACTAGATCACGCCGTTCTGGCGGCGAACAGAAGCGGAAAACGAAGCAAACCTGCAGGCTTAGAAGCACCGCGCAGACTGGCAGACAGAGTCCCCCCTCCTCTTCCACCTCATCCTCCTTCGCCTCCGCCCTCCTCTTGCCCCTCCTCCTCCTCCTCCTGCTCGTCATCTCCCTTGTCTTCCTCCTTCTCCTCGTCCTGTCAGCACAGAGGCCGAAGGCGGCCGTGAAGCGCAGCACTTTTGGAACTAGATCGCGCCAGTCTGGCGACGAACAAAAGAGGAAAGCGAGGCAAGCCTGCAGGCTTAGAAGCACCACAGAGACTGGCAGACAGAGCCCCCCCTCCTCTTCCACCACATCCTCGTCGGCCTCCGCCCTCCTCTTGCCCGTCCTCCTCCTCTTCCTCCTGCGCGCCCTCTCCCCTCGCTTCCTCCTCTTCCTCGTCTTCCTCAGCAGAGAAATTGTGCGCGGCCGTGCAGGGAATCACTTTTGCAAGTAGCATTCCAACACCGCAGGCTCAGAAGCACCGCGGGCAAGCAGGCCTGGACCCATCACCTCTCGTGCTCGTCTTCCAAGAAATCGCGCCAATCTGGAGGCTGCCAAGAATCGATGATGCGCCGGGATCCACCTCCGGCGCTGCCGCCGATGTCAAGGCAATCACCCTCTTTCGTGCGCAGACGACCATGTCCCAGCGCCACAGTCGCCGCATTGCGGTTCTTGAGCAACTCGCCGCTCTCCCACTTCCGCAGTACATCCCATTGCCTGCGAGTGAAAGTGGCATCGTCTGCAGGCTGACTAGCGCCGCGACGCTGCGCCTCTTGCCGATGGCGATAGAGCCGCTCACCTTCGTTGTAGCACGCAATGGCCTCCGCCCTGTCACGATGGAGGCGGCGGCGCTCTTCCTGAGAGACCTGGTTGCGATCGGCGAGCTCTGCGGGTGCATCACTGGGCTCGACGTGCAAGGCTCGCTTGAGCATGTCAACGTCGAAGCGGCCGGAAAAGGCGAGGACCTCCCAGATCTGCTTCGTCCCGGAAGCGCGTTGCAGATGCCGACACCATTGCTTGCGCTTTTGCTCTCTGATGAACTTACGGAGGCTGCCAATGCCTTGTTCCTTGCCCTTGCCTTTTCCCTTGCCTTTGCTCGCAGGCTGATCAGCGCCGCGTTCCTGCTGCGCTGACGATTTTCCCTTCGCTTTCCCTTTTCTCGGCATCTCGGTTCTGCAGCTGAACCTGGAAGGCAGAACTTTCGTACTCTTCTCGAGCACGTTTGACAAGTTCCCCGCGCTCCTCCTCAGTAAGGACATGGCGCATGTTCGTAATGTTCTTGCTTCGGAGGAAGTCGTGGCGGATCCGCAGAACAGCCTGAATGGCCCGAGCAGTCTCTTCCTGCGACGCATAGGCTGCGTCGCAGTCATCGCCAGGCTGAGGAGCACCAGCGTCTGCCCTCTTCATGAAAAGCAGAAGGCTGAGCTGATGGATAATTTTGGGATCGTAGCTCTCCTCGTACATCTGCTCCCAGTACCCCCTCATCTCACGATGCACTTCCTGCGCGCGCTGATGAACTTCATCGTCAAGCTCGTTGCGCTGCGGCGAAGGCGAGCGGCTCGGCATGGGTTGCCATTCTGGCGAAGGAGAACGGCTTGGCAAGGGTTCCCAATCGACTTCAGTTTCGGCTTTGTCTGAAGCAGTATCGGAGACGACGAAATCTCCTAAGGCAATCTTCCGCTTCTTTGTCTCCTTAGGCTGAGAAGCACAAGGGAGAGTAATGGCGATTGCAACAGCATCGTGGGAATCGTTGCGCATGCCACGGTCCTGGTACGATGCGCCAACAACGATGGGCTTGAACTGCGCAGTGGCCCCAGAGACCGCCACGTCGTCACCTTGGCGATCACTTGGATGCGCAAACACATCCCGCAACTGCTCGTCATCGGTGTGGCGCTGCAGAGCAACGCGGGTCTGCGTGGACGTCAGGTTGTTGTCGCCGACAATGACGCGGACAACTGGTGCGTCCACTTGCGGACCTGGAAAGCTGCCCAGGTAGAGTCGGAGGAGCCTGACCGCACGTTGTTTGGTCAGCACCGACGGCGGCTTCGCTCCGCAAACGATGTGCAAGTTGGCAGTAATCAAATGAATTCTACCATGGCCTTCTATTTGCACATCGAACCGTGTGATCGCCGCGTCCACATGTCTCCCGATTGGGATGTGATGGATATGCTTGTCTCCCTGCAGGGAAACATCGACAGGCTGAGAAGCACCGCCGAATCCCCACAGGCATAGGTAGTTGTCAACCTCGGAGAAACAGACATCGTCGCCAAACGGTTTCGTCGGGATGTTTGCCGCGTCAGCCATCGCTTTGCTGGGGCCTTGCCGAGACGCACCGACTTTGCAAGCAAACAACAGATCAGCATCACCGGGCAAAGTTGGAGAAGTGAGTGCCAGCCCTTTTCCCAGTCATCATATTCTGATCGAATCCGAAGTTGAAGGAGGCGATCGTGAAAGACGCAGGCTGAGAAGCACAGCGACCAGTGGCGACCGCGGGCTCCTGTCGGCTTTCGTTCGCAGGCTGAGAAGCACCACGAGAAGCTGACGCTGAAGATGCCATCGCGAGACTGGCGCCTTTTCACCACAGAAGAGTACCGTGGCAAAAACTCTGTAAGCCAAAGACAGCTATCAAAAGCAAAAAGGAACATGAGGAGTCCATATGCTATCTTCTGATCCCACTAGAAAGCTATCAGCAAAAGCTGTTCGGTACTACTACTACTACTACTACTACTACTACTACTACTACTACTACTACTACTACTACTACTACTACTACTACTACTACTACTACTACTACTACTACTACTACTACTACTACTACTACTACTACTACTACTACTACTACTACTACTACTACTACTACTACTACTACTACTACTACTACTACTACTACTACTACTACTACTACTACTACTACTACTACTACTACTACTACTACTACTACTACTACTACTACTACTACTACTACTACTACTACTACTACTACTACTACTACTACTACTACTACTTCTACGACTACGACTACGACTACGACTACGACTACTACTACTACTACTACTACTACTACTACTACTCTACGAGTAGAAGGGAGAAGGGAAAGGACGGAAAGGGAGGGCTCGGAGACCCTTGGAGGGGGGGATGTGCCCATCCGAGGGAACGGTGCAACCCCCCCCTCCCCGTCGTCAATTCGAGGGAACCAGCCATGGCAACGACCCCTCTCCCATCCCCCTCCGCGACCTGAGTAGACCACCCAGGCCAGCGGAGGACGTCATAGGAGGCAAGGGCTCTGACGTCGATGAGAAAAGAGAAAGGAGGATCGAGTAGAAGGAGGAGGAGAGGCGCACGAATACTACTACGACTACAATGGCGTGTTCTCCACAATGCGTCCCGGGAGTGAAATTCTGGGAGGTGGAAAAGCAGGAAGTGGCGTGCAGTTGGCTCCGGGCATCCAAACTGTGCGCCAGGAATGGCAGGAGTGGCATTCGGCGATGGCGTTCGGGGCAGTCGAAGAGCACGAAGTGGCCTACAGTTGGCTCCGGGCATTCAGAATCTGGCCCGGGAATGGTTTTCTGGGAAATCGAAGAGCACGAAGTGGCCTACAGTTGGCTCTGGGCATTCAGAATGTGGCCCGGGAATGGCGTTCTGGGAAGTCGAAGAGCACGATGTGGCCTACAGTTGGCTCCGGGCATTCAAAATGTGGCCCGGGAATGGTGTTTTGGGAACTCGAAGAGCACGAAGTGTGTGACTGTTGCGTCCGGTTATTCAAAATGTGGCCCGGGAATGGAGTTCTGGGAGGTCGAAGAGCACGAAGTGTGTGACTGTTAACGAAAAACGAGCCCGGTTCGTCCGCCCGGCGTCCGCCCGGCAGCTCGCCGACATCCGCCCAGACCCCCCTGTGGAGTAAGCTGCTGCCCTTTTTGATCCTACTAGAAACCTATCAGTCTACGCTGTTAGGAAATAAACAGCGATCGGCAACGCAAAAAAACCTCTTCACACCAAGGCCCCCATGAGCGAGCGGCGACGTAAACGAGCTGAAAAGACCGAGGCTCCCAGCAGGGAGCGACGACGTAACAAGTTCCTGGCGCCAAGGCCCAGCCAAGGCTCAGGAACGGGCAGCAACGCAACAATCTATGAACACCAAGGCTCCCACCACGAACGGTTGCGCGAGTACTTTCGGTCAAATTGTTGAAGCGCTGTTTTCGTTTCCGTGCCGGCCCAAGTCTACTGGCCCCTTGGGGCCAGCGCCCTGGAGTGCGCCCAGGGCCCCCCTCGTCTGAGGTGCCCTTATGTGCTCCTGAATGGGTGGTGGTTGCAGGCGGTGGCGTGTTGCCCTGGCGGCAAGACGCGGGTTGCCCTTGCGGCAAGGAGCAGGCTGCCCCGGCGGCAAGAGGCAGGTTGCCATGTCGTCAAAGCTGCCCTGGCGGCAAGAGGCACGTTGCCCTGGTGGCGCGAGGCGCGTAAGAAGCCTGAGGCAGGCGGTGACATGCGGAGGAGTTTAAAAGTTTATCGTGGGTGAAAAAGCTGGCGAATTGCGGCGGGGGTTAAAGGTTTCGAGTGGTGGCGTGGTCAGCTTTGGCAAAGTGATCCAAGTCCGACTCCGCTTGGGCCTGCTCGCATGTGATCGAGTCACCGTTGGCGTCGACGTGATATCTGTGCTCCGTGATCATCCGATGGTCTGCCGCCATGCCGTAGTAGGCGTGCGACGCCCTCCCATTCGGCTTTGCTGTTATTGAGGTCGTTGGCCATGCGTATGTTCTCAGCGTTACTGCCCAGGTATGCGTCTCCGACAGCTCGCATCCTCGCTGCCAGCTATTGTCTGGATGGAAAGAAACAAATTCCTCGTGCTCTGCGCGGTGTCTTGCAACTCCTACGCCGGCCTGTGTGGGGTTGGTGGGCGTGGTGGGACATTCCACTGCATGGTCTGCTGTGATTATCGGTATGGTTGGTTCCATGAGCTGGCACGCGCGTTTGGCAATGCGCGCGCGTGCTTGTGTCGGCTGAAGTACGTATTCCCGTTCTCTTCGCGCCGTGTCGGTAATGTACGGCTTTCGTATTCGAGTCGGGCCCGTCTCGTAGACCGTTCCAGCTGCTTCTCTGCCTCTCTTGCTCGGGTCGTGGGCGTGGCCGTTTGTCTTTGCCCCGAGAGTGCATTGGAATGCGGTTGAGATGCTGGCGGAATACATTCTTGCAGGTCGTGTCGTTTAGCTTATCGAGTCCGAGCGTGGGGATGCGTGCTTCGTATGCGCGACATCAGAGTTCCTTTGGTTCATCGCGACTGGGAAGTGGTCCTCGTCATCCTGCGCCATATCCATGTCGGCGATGACTGCAGCATCCGGTACTGCATCAAGATTGGCGGCTGTAGGATTACGAACTGATCGATGCGATAGTTTACCGCCTGTGGTATAATTGCACGGCGGTCCTCTGCAGTCCGTAATAGTGTTGGCGGCGGTCATGTGGTATGCTCTGAGAACCTGATGGAATCGCGTGCCAGCCTCGCTCTCCTAGAATATTTCTCCGTAGTCGCCTATCGCGTCGGTGGCGCGCCCCCTTTGTGGCGTTGGCGCCGATCATGACTAGGTCGACTCCGAAAATGCGCGTGATGTTGCTGATGTCGGTCCAAGAGGTGTCTGTCTCTTCTTCGCCCCAATGCCCATGAATGGCATGGGCCACTGCCATAATCCCCATGGGGCCTGGTGCCGCGATGCGTGCGGCGAGGAGCCTGGGGACCTGGCGCGTAATCTCAAAGTGGTTGCGGCGCAGGTAAAGCGCGGTGCCGTTGGTTTCCGCGCGCAGGATGTCGGGAATCACGCGGGGCGAGCAGCCCAAATTGTAGCTGTCGTGGCCATTCGACATCACGCGAAAGGCGCCCGCGTCTGCCGCGACTCTTGGCAACCTCGATCCTTGCAGCCCGACCATGTCGATGTCCATGGTTTTCAGTTTGTGGCTGGCGGCCTCGACGTCGGTATCCGCTTTCGTCTGGCCCCATCCAGGCGTGGGCCGGTTCCATGACGCTGCGGCCCTTGAAGGCCATAGTGGTAAGGTTGACCGCTACGTTTTGCTGGTTCGGTCCTGCTGTCATCTGAAGCCTTCTGGTGTCCGTGTCAGGTTACGTCTGGGCATGCTCTCCGCGCGCCGTCGTCGGTCTGCTGTAGCCATGCCCATTGCCGATGATGTTGCGCACCAAATACTTCTGTCTATTATGGCTGTGTGCTTGTCTCGTCACGGTGGTTGACCTTGTTGCCGCCGAATCAGCCAGCTCGCTCCATGGGTGGCCTGTGGGGGCGGACGCGTGGTCAGTGCGAAGGTCGGTGGCGTTGGATGCCAGTTGGCGCAGCTGCGTGGTGACTGCGACGGAGTCACGGTCGCTGCGCGGTACAACTGCTCCCTTGGCTGGTCCAAAGGCCACCCTCGAGCCCGTGTGCACCGTTGCTGGCATGTGGCTGTAGGCCTCTGATTGGCTGCATATCCATGCGCGTGCCAAGATGAGCGTCGTCTATGCTGCAGTCGTTGACGTAGGCTCGTCTAGATCTGCCGTCGTATAGTCTGTGACGTTGGCTGGCATGGCGCCCAGGTATGCAAGCGCATCGTCGTCCTCGATGGTGGAGTCGGTCTGGCGAGCGCCGTCGGCGCGCATGGGAATCCACTCGGTCACTCCGTGGGTTCTGCGCGGGGCAAATTCCAGCGCCATGCTGGCGGCTGGGTTGGCGCGCTCCAGTTGGTGCGAGTCGAAGAAGTCGGTGGCGGGGTCGGGCATGGAGGCGCGCCTGAGGACGTCCGCGATCGGCGCGGTCACTGCGCAATTGGCCTGCGCCGTGATTTTCGCTGGACGCCTCGAAACATGGTCGACCGATGGTTGGCCCTCTCGCGCGGGGCAGGGTTGCTCGACGGTTGGCGTCCATGGCTCGTGGACGCTGTTGATGGCCTCCTGGATGGCGGGCCCTTCAGCGTAGCCGTGCGGTGCGTTGCCTCTGCTCTGTGAAGGCCTTTTTCTCATATCTGAAATATAGAAACCGCGGGGTGCCCGAAATTGATGTAGGCCTCCCACATCGGGTCTCGACTCTCGGTCGCCAGGTCCCAATTGAGCCCTCTCCCTGGGCTCTGCTGGTGCCGCGGTGCACTGTGGCACTGTCGATGGTGGCAATGATACTGGCCGTCGCGCATTCACCGTGACGCCCGTCGTTGCGCTGCCCTGAACGTGGGGCGCCCTTGGCCTGGCCTGCCGTCGGAATGGCGCCGTGGCTGGTCCCCGCCCTTGGTCAAGGCCCGTTGGGCTCCCCGTCTGAGTTGGCCTCCTCCGAATGTTGGTTGAGGTCAGTGTCGCCCCGTTGCGGTAGGTCTTGCCGGTCTAAGTACGGCGTGCGTCGTGGTTTGACAGACGCGCCATGTGCAGCGTCGTCCCAATGCGGTCCACATCTGCTATGTGACAGGTCGGTGTGAGCCCGTCGAGACCCCAGCAACGTCGTTTTCGTCGTCCGTCGTAGCCTTGTCGGTGGGGGCGTCGGCCTCGGGGGTCGCAGCGACGGTAATGCTGGGCCCACTGGGGTCGATAATGGCCCTCTTCGTTCTTGCGCGCTTGCGCTGCGCGTGATCGGCGCCGGGTGTTTCCAAGACGGTGGCGCCGATGATTTTCTCCCAGGTGTGTCAATGAAAGTTATGTCGGGGCTTGCTGCTTGCGGCGCCATTTGCTCCGTCGGGGCGATGCCATCCCCCCTCTTCCTCAGAGGTGATGGCGGGGTGGCGCGTCGACGCCGATGGCCCCTGGGGCGCGCGTGGGAAGCGGATGCGGTATACTTGGCGGCGTTAATCCCAGCGCCCAAGCGGGTGACATTGGTCATTCCATTCCGTCGGTCTGCTGAGGTTCCCCTGGTGGCGTAGTCGTGCCTCTCAGCGCCCTCGGCGGCGCGGGCGTGCGTCGCTGCCCCTGATGATACTCGTCCGGTTGCCATACTAGTACTGCGTGTACTTCAGTTTCTCGCAGCATCTCATCGCACTGTGTCTGGGTGTCCTGTTCCACCCTATCCTCTGGCAGATGCTGAAGCGGTGGTGTGGTTGGAGATATTGTAGTTGCGGCGGCTGCGAGGTCCTCGTCGTCCGCGCCGATCGGCTTGCCGAAGGCCCGGTTGATGGCGTCGACTGTCTCGCCGCTGTGGAGGCGCTGCTGGGCGAAGAGAGCCGCCTGTCGCATGTGCTGGATGTTCCCTGCAAGATGTTCCGATGATGTCCCATGGTCAATGGGCTCCGCAGATGACGTGGGTAAGAAGAGATCATGCCGTCAAACTTACACTAAGATATCACTGAAGGGACAGCCACTGGAGCGAACCCCAAAAGCATATCACCGCTCAACGGTGGTTGCCAGGGGGCGGAAGGC
This sequence comes from Prorocentrum cordatum, assembly GCA_963575745.1. Classification (NCBI taxonomy): domain Eukaryota; class Dinophyceae; order Prorocentrales; family Prorocentraceae; genus Prorocentrum; species Prorocentrum cordatum. Next base: position 181,295 of record CAUYUJ010021627.1, read on the forward strand.
CGAAGAAACCCGACATTCCCCGCCTGAGCTAACATGTCCAGCTCAGGCCACAATGCCCATGCACGCATGGTGCACCCGCTCCACGAAGTAGCGCGGACCAGCATCGACTTTGTCGTGCTGGTCCCATTGCGCTGCATCACCTTCTCCAGCGACCTCTCCATTCACGAGAGTCGTCCCAGGGATCGCTGTTGCTCCGGCGCCACTGGTTCTGACTCCTGGGGGAGCTGTCCTCTCTTCTGCTCGGCTCTAATCACTTGGCTCACTCTTGCCCTGGCCCTTCTCCGGCGGTCTCGCCTTCGGCGTGGGCGGCGGTGGAGGCGCTGGCAATGTAATGGGCGTCCCAGAGTCGCGCTGGAACTTGTCATTGTACTCGTCCAGACTAAACCATTGCAAAAGTTTGATGTGGCCGGTGACTTGCCGATGCCGGGATACATGTACATGGTGCCCTTGGATTTCTCCATTCTCGTTCTTGTCTTCGTGGTCGACGGTCGCGTCGTAGACGCAGTCCATGGGCGGCCCAGGGCCGCAGCCATCGCTCCGCAGCCAAGCGCGGCCGCCAACCGGCAGACGGCTCTACAGCCAGTCTTCCAGGGATGGGCCCATCGGTCCAAGATTCGTCCGCCTACGACTGGATCCTATCATAATCGGTCCAGCCAGCATTGGTGCCTGGCGCGGCTGGGCCGGCAGACGCAGGTGCATCGGGGGCGGCTCGATCAGACTGCCTTCCATACTGGTACCTTCGTCGCGATGCTGGGCGAGAGCATTGCTGAGTTCGCTGTCCCGGGGCGGCGGTGCCGCTCGGGGCGTTGCCTTCAACAACTGGGGTTACAGCATCTGCTGGCGACTCGGCTGGGATTGTCTCGGTTGGAGAGTTGGCTGGGCCACTCTCCTCCGTTTTCTTCTGAAGACAACTGGCAATTCCAGTGGCGTTATCAGTATTGAAGACGCCATAAAGGCTGTTGGCAAGACAAATATTAACACTAAATTGAGACTCCGTAGACGTGTGCATAAAAACCATAGCCTCTTGGATACCTGAGCACTTCCGTCGCGCGGTCTGATACTTCATTCCCAAATCCGTTGGTGAAAGTATGATGTAAGTCAAACGTCTCTACTGCAGATCGGATCCGAAAATCCAAAGCATGATCATCTTGCGCGATTAGCGTGGATTGCGGATTACGCTGTACCTCATACCCCGGAAACGCAACATGGATTTCCGCGGACATTAACAATACTATGGCTTCCCGTGCAGCTCACAGAATTCGCCCTCATCTTCCATGGGCGGGGCTGCGATCAAACGGTCGGTTCCGGATCATATCCACAAGCTCGGATAATCCTGGCGGCGCGTCATGAAAGATGTCTGTGTCCTACGGGCTCGTATCTGGAACAGTCGATAAGTATCCAAGAACAAATTGCGTTGCAACTTTGATAACTTCTGGACTCTCGTATGCTTGACTGTTGTAGCTATAACCACACACGCAGCCAGAAATAATGATCGATTCGGGCAAAAAAGGGCAGCGTTCTATTCGGAACAATCAGTGGATGTCGCTGGGCGATATGTGTATTGCATACGCCATCCGACATAGCAGCCTTTTCTTCATGTTCCGAGATGACTTCATCACTGCGGCTTGGCCGATGATAAAGTCCAGCAGCGATTCGGAAATCTATGTTTCTACGTGGTTCGATGCAGACGCTCGGGTCGCTGCTTCCCAATTCTCCGTCAAAGATCGAACTGATGAAATGACAAATCCTCTTTCCTCCATCTCTCGTTCCCACTGGCCCCAGCCCGTCTCCGGTCGAATTTGTCCTGCACTAACACGTTCCCAACTGAAAACTGCAAGTGCAGAGCATCTCATAGGACAAGCATATTGGTCCAGATCTGGTGTCCAAATCAATGGCCACGACTGGGCAGCAGTGGGGTGAGCGTCCCCATGCTTGTGCTCTAGCCAGTCAATGAATCTGAGCTTGAGGGGTTCCAGATTCTGGAAGTATGGCTCGTGACGCGCCGGCGGCTGTGCCGAGGCGCTGTCAGGACGCCAGGAAAGAACGGTCCCTGGCTGCGAATTCATGATAGGTACCACCAGCCAAAGCCGTCTTGGAACGTATGTGTTTCTGACTAACCCATTTGCGCTGATGTTGTTCGGCCTTGCTCAAGTTGTCCAACACATCAGCAGAGCTCTTGCTCATTGCTCTTAGCCTAGTAGAAATCATGTTAGATCGGTTTTCTCCTCTCGTGGGGGCAACAAGACGTGGTTTCAGTCCTAGTCTCGTCCATGCAAGAACAAATCAATTTTCTCCAGGCGGTTGTAAGTAGTTCGCTCTGACGTGTGTTTTGTACCTGACAGGCGGGAGTGAGGAATTGCAGACGGTATCCAAAACGGGCCCTCACGGCATGGTATTGAGCGCAAATGTACCTCCCATCGTCTGTCCACATTCTCAGCGTGATGGGGGCCTTTCCATCCTCGGACAGTGTACTTTGCCCTACATCGACCACTTGTTCAGCGGAGAAGATCCACGTTCTGATTGCATCAGAAGAGAAAGCAACCTCCGACGCAGACCACTCTTGTGAAAATATCAAGGTCCATATCATGTGGTACGTTTCTACCAACTTGTTCAACCACTTGCAGTTGCTCAGCGCGAGAAATAGCATTGAAACGTGCTCGTCCTGTCGTCACAAGAGCCCATTCGCGACAGATGCGATACCTAATGCGGGTGACTACCCGTCTATTGAAGACAACACATATAGTCAGGTCGTACTATGCGTCGCATCAGTGTCCCAGAAAGACGGGTGATAGCATGAAGCCAAGCTCCCTGAGTGGGGGGTCCACTGGCGGCTGGGGCATTGCCCTCAGCCTGATATACCTTGGCGGGTGGAGCCTCACCGTCCTGCCGCTGGCTGAGCCAGTGAGGGACGTGCGCAGCATATTCCACGGGGAATTCGCGCCTCGTCAGTATCAATCTGAGAAGTCCGTAGTCCGGTGCTTTGCACAACCCACTAAACTTGTTCGGGTACTTGATAGTCCCTTCTCCCAGGGTTGACTCCTCTATGGCTTCTAAGGGTGTGACATGCAGCTGATGCCCGCGGCACCGTGCCATCCCTAACTCGCAAGGAGCACACGTGCGCTCTATGCTGTGAGCAAAACAAGAGCCCCTAACGCGCACGAGAGAACAGTGGCATGTGCTTGGCAGCCCGTTCAGCTCTATCAGCGGTGATGACTAGGTCCCCGTGTTCCTCGTCAGCGACTGTGTCGCGTGAGGCGTCTGGGTGCAGAAAAACCGCCACTGCTCGATTATATGCGTCTCTTCAAGAATCTCAATGTCGTCGGCCCTAATGCCTAGAACATCGATCTCTCCTGGTGGCAGCATTGTCAGGCCGTGCATTGCAAGAGCAGTAGTGGCGCGTGTGATACCATCGTTCGTCATCTTCCGAATGAGGTCGCCTACATGCACACTCCCGCCCGATGATCGGGCGTGCTCGGCGCAATGTCTCGCCATGTGCACCGCGCGCTCACCTACAAATTGCGCTTGGGAGTGCGTTCGCTGGCTGCGCTTTCTCCAAAACTCTGAGCTTCCCAGCGTGGCGGGCCTCCGGCCATGCTTCAACAGCTTTGCCTCCGCTTCCTCGGCTGGGCCGGTAGCGCGCCATTCGGCAGTGCGAGGGAAATGAATGCATTGTAGGCCTCCTGGAGGATGGAGTCTGGTCTGTCATCCGAGTCAAACTCTGCTTTGAGAAGTTTGAATGCTTGGTCAAAACTTTCTACCTCTAGCTCCCCAAGCAGGGCAATGATCGGGTCGTGTGCCAAGCGTGCGTTCTCCTTGATCGTATTATAGGCACGCCCACGAACGGCTGCGATGCATGGGGGCACAGGGCCAGCCCTATGGCCTTCAGTGACCTGCATTCGGACTTCGTCACTCGTTTCATCACGAGCGTTCTCTCGTTGTTGTTGACCTAAATACAGAGGTCCTCCATCAGAAGTGGACCTGGAGGGTCTTGCTCCTCAGGACGGAGCTGTTTATGATCGGGCGTCGGCGGAAGAGTCACGGGCGCAAATAAATTCGTGACTCCTGGGCTGTTGTCAGCATCCACGCCTTCCGCGATTAACAAGTAAGACTTATGCCCAGAATAGGGGGTCGTCAGTCGATTGCACAGCGGTTCCGCAAGTCGCGCGTCGATGTCCCCATCTGTTTTCGCTGCCCTTCGCTCTCCCCGGCTGCGCCGGTCAACGTCGCAGGGCCGACGATCATTCGGACATTTGGAACTTCTCCTGTAGGAATGCAATCCAAATAGCGAACCTGGAGGAAGTTACGTACACAGTTGGCCCAATCTTTATAAGGCAGCGAGTGCCCAGAGGGTTCGTTCCTATTCTCCTCTGCTTGTTCTAGATAGCGAAGTGTCCGGGTCATCGTGTCATCTCTCAGAGAGGTCGCCTCTGCAACAGGGGGCCCCCAAACATTGTCACGCTGGAGTCCGCCGGGCCGGGCTTGCCGGCGAATTGTGAGTTCGCTGCGAAGTGGCAATTGTGTTCGGCTCGATTGCGCTACAAGATATATAACTAAAAGGCCTCGTGCCAGCTTGGCAACTACTGACGCGGGGTCATTGTCTGGGAGGTCACTTGGAGGCAACAACATCGAAAGTATACTTTTCCCCTTTTCCGTCACCCTCGCCAAGCCAATCTCGCTGGGAGGGCTGCGGGTCGCTCACCGGCGTAGCCGCAGGAAGGGGGCCTGGAAAGTCATGCGCAAAAAAACACTAGGTCCCTCCGGGGCAATCACTTGAATAGTCTTCTGCCTAGCTCCGGCTTCGCCGGGCAGCTCATGTCGCGCCTCTGCTGGAGAGCCAGGTGCCTTTTTGCCGCGTTGGAGATCGAAGCGCGGGGGATCCCTGGAGGAGGCGTTGGAGGCACAGTCAGCTTCTTCGAGCTTGCGGCGCCCAGCGCACCCGCCATTGCTGTAGACGGGTCGTCTCTCAAAGAAGGCTTCCATTTTGACCGAATGTCTGGTGGGGGCGCTTTTGCCTCTCTCTTTGGCGTCTGATCTGACTCACTTGGCTTGGCCAGTGACTTCGCGGCAGGTCCAGGGGGGGGCGGAAGCGGCTTCGTCGCATTCTGTGAAAATGGTTCCCAAGGATTCCTGTCCCCTGACAGCGGCGCCGTAGGAGGCAGGCTCCCTTCCTGAGAATCGTCATCCGACCCAACAGCCGTCATGCCCCCCTGGCCTGTAGGAGTCGGCGGCACATGGTCTGGCTGTTTTGGGAAGCGGAGGCTTCGGTTCCTGAGGATCACCAAAACGCGGGGGCGGCCTGGCTGTACCAGAGGTGGGCCCGCCCGCCGGCTGTGCCGGTGGCTTGGCCTCGGCCTCTTCTTGGCCATGAACCGTGCGATTTCTCTCCTCATTTGCTCCGTCCAAGAACGGGTTTCGAATGCGAGTTTGCAACCTCTGCTCTCCGAATGGTCATAGTCAAGGTACGGCGAACCAGATTGGTAAAAGATCGGGAACCCATTGGCATTGCTGATTCCTGACATTGTCCATCATTTCAGCTCTCTCTTTGCCCCTCAACCGTTCGACATTGAAATCTTTGCCGGCAGCTGCGCCTTCTCCTAACAGATGTCGCAATATATCTTAGCGCCACCCCCGCGCGCATGGTGCGCGGCGGGGTGCCAATGGTAAATGCGTGTCTCAGTCATTACGACCTGATCGGTATGTTTGGTGCATTGCTGTGTTGGACCACCATCGCCAATAACGGATTTCGGTAAACTCCAAAATATGACTCCCGCTGAATTCCAATATCCATCGTTGAAGGTCTCTTCCGCCATCGTGTACCGCAGGTGGGTTGAAGGGCTATCTTCTGGATGTGCAAAAGAATATATTATGACGTTCGTCTTCTTCCCATTTCCCCATGCTCTGGGTCGGAAGGAAGGATCTGGTATCCTTCGAGGATTGAGTGGAGCGTCCCAACGGATGTTCACTGGGACTGGCTCGTCCAATTTTGGCCCGACATCAACTCTGCCGATCGATCCTCTTTTACTTTTAAAAAGTAACGTCAAGTGGACGCATTGCACATTTCTCTGCATGCTCTACGATTGCTGCCTTTCCCCACAGGACGCGGTCAACAACAATCGTCCTCGGTTCCCCGGGCACCGTGCGGTCACGACGCGCAATGGAGAATTGTGCCCAGTTCGGGATCACACTTTCAGCAGACAGACCGGTCGTTTCGCACGGTCATGGAGAAGCTGATCCGCCGACCACGCGTCTCCGTTCGATGCGACGCACAAACGTTCGTAAGCTTCGCTATGCACGAATGTTTCATGGTTCCTTATCTTTGGCAACAACTCGTCATGGTCTTCTCCTGGCCACAAATTAAATCGTGCGGTAGAGGCGTTTAGCCAGCCCTCCAGCATTCGAAGGCTTTCGGGAGATGACTCTTGTAGATCCTCCAACTCCTTCAGTCACTCCAATCGTTGACTGATGTTGGAATTTGACAGGCCATCTGCAAACATTATCGGACCCAACTGGGGGATATGTCCTTCTTCTCTTGCCCGGTGCTGTCGACTTGTTATCAGGGCACTTTTCTTTTCTTGCTTTCTCTCAACGTGCCGTGGGGGAATCAGCGGTTAGTGCTCTAACAGGTTCCACTGGGCGTGCCCGGTTTTTGGTTGAACTCTTGGCTGTGCCAGGTCCAACCGGCGGCCCCCCTGCGTCGCTCGGACTCTGCGCGACTTTGCCGGCAGGGCTAGCAGTCGAAACCGCTCCGGCGGGGCTGACATGCAATTGGCCATCTTGCCTCGTCACGGGCTGCGCCCCCGAAGTTCGCCATGCCGTCCGTTTGGCAGACTGAGCGGGGGGCCGAAAAAATGATCGAGATGCTTCCAAGACCTCTGACGTTTGTTGCAAATTCTGATCGATGAGAATCTGTTCTCCGGTACGACGCGCGTCTCTCCCCTCAGGAGGCACGCCGAGAATGTAAGGCAAGCTCCTCTGAAGCAAGAATTGAAACTCGCTCCAATGTAAGTGTTTATCACGCCTTTTTCCTTCCGGAATGAAATCTCTCCACTCTTGTGAGAACAGAGAATGCCGCGCCCCGGATCAGCGAAAGGGGGCGTTCCCAATATCGAAGTCGGAGTACCGTTCTCAGTAGGGCACCAGTTGATCCAATACGAGACGCGCTCCTCATAGGTAGCTTATGTCATCCACCCGTCGCCTCGCAGCTCATTTTCGCAGATCCACCCCTGGGCGGCCGAGCCGCCAGAGGGTTTGCAGAAGAAGCAGGCCGCAAGCAGCGCTGCTTTCATCATGCGATCAGCCCATGGTTCGCCCCTTAAACGTCGACCGCTGCACCATCTCTGTCCAAGTTGTGATTCATGTTTATCAACAAAATGGCACGCATCGCGCGGGGTGTGAAGCAATTTCCGATGCAAACATGCGCCGTCCAGAATCATTATGTCAAGCTGAATCCCGGCAGCCTCGCGTCGTTCAATGCGCCGATTCACGCGCGCCCGCAGCAAAGTGGCAATGTCACCCCACATGGCGTTCATTTTGAATGTGCCACCTTCCGATTGCCAAGGCCCACGATCTCCGCCCATGTAAAAAATATGCGCGGCCCCCGTCTTGGAACGCTGCGCCGCCTCATCGATAATTATTCTGGGTGTTTCAAAGAATGTGCCGAGCAATGCTATCAGCACTTGGGGCCAGCATTCTTCTCCTTCGTTCCAGGCAGCCCCCTGATGTTGCAATTGCTTCCGTCAGAAATATCGTCCATGGACCAAAATGCGCATTGCATTGGCGTGTGTTGGTCTGGGATGAGACCCCCCATGTGATTGGAAACCTGATTATTCCACAAATCTGTTTTCATCGTGTACTGCAGGGGCGTCGGTCCGCACGCGCCCCCCCGTCATATCTGCGTCCGTTCCCTGAAGACTATCCCGCATGAAAAGTTGTGGGCTCGCGGAACCACCGAACTTCCTTTCTAGTGCATTACTGAACTTGCACGTCGAATCAGAAACAACATGAATGACAGCACCCCAAGATTCGCATCCTTTGTGAGAGGTTTGGGCCAAAGGCCGGAAGGAATCCCGCGGGGGTCTGCCGGTCCGCACCATGGCGGCCAGGTCCTCACCACTGCAGGGAATCCACCCGTGGCCATGCACCTCTGCCAATTGCGCAATGGCCTGACACATCTCCTGTTTATTAAGCCATCCCCACGACATGTGAAGGGAAGGATCGACTACGTCAGCATACAGCGCGACTACCTCCTGAATACAACGAGCCCATTCGTCTGGTACTTCGCCGTCATTCAGGGGCGCGGCTGTGCCGGCCCCTGTTTGCTCCCTGCGTTGTAGCACATTCCAGGTTCCACTGGCCGAATAGGGCGGATCGGACTCACCGCCAATTCCTTCCGAGCGAGGAGGTTCAGGTGGGCCCGGATCAAGGTTGGTCTCCGCTTCCACCCCAATTCGGCGCACTAGGGTTCTGTCCATTGTTCCCACCGCCGGATCCAGATCCAGACCACCTTCCCCAATCCCCAGCTGCGCCGGCGGCAGGACAATCAGGGGCAGCATTTCCGCTCGGAGCGCCACTTGCGGCACCGGAGCTCGAGGAACCGCCCCCCCGCGGTGCATCGACGGGCGCGTCTGAAATTGGAATGTCTGAAGGGATCGCTTCCTCCTCAGCGTGCGTGGGTGCCTCGGTTTTGGCCGCTTTGACTGGCCTCGGTCCTTCATCGTCGCCCATCCGCTTCAGCGGAGGGTTAGCCTCTTGAGCGAACAAAACACTGTCTTCCCTCAAGAGCGGCTCTCCTCGCTCGGGCGACTGCGCCGCCGAGCGGAATTTGGCCCTCTTGGTTTGGGGTTCCTCCTGCAACTTGTTCCGATCATGGTGTCTACTCGGGGCTTCCCCAGGCAGTGCTTGCGTGGCCACATGTATCTTCGCGTTGGGTTCTCCTCTGACCACTGGCCCCCCCATCCATCAGCAGCTGGGCTGTGTAAAGGTCTATTTTGGATGGCCCCAAACGCTCATGAAGACATCTTGGCCCGTTGGTCTGTCAATGGTTTTAGTGGTGACAAAATATCCTGCCCCTGCCGTGTAGGTGCGCTGAGCGGTCCCAAGGACTGGTCCAATTATTTCTCCGCGATCGCCAAAACGGACAGGTTTGCTCGTCGGGCCCCCTGGAGGCCCGGTGAAGAATCTACATCTCAGCGTAATGCTCGGGTCAACGTGGGACTGGAAGTACTGCCATTCCTTGATCTGCGCCAGATCTGGAGGCGGACCATCAAAATTACTTATGAAATTACGCTGCGAGTCCTGCTTATATGTTATCCAGAAAACGGTTCATGGATCAATAGACATTTTATTTTACAGTCGCTGATTCACTGATCCGTTGGATGCCTTCAATTCCTCGTTGAATGCAATCACAGCATTACCCGCCCGAGAATACTTGAAACCATTCCGGGTCATCGCAACCTGCTGTATCCACCATCCGCGAGGCATTTGTGGTACCTTTTTCACCGCAAAGAAACTCTTTGCCATCATCCTCTGGTTCTACTTGGTACGTATGTTTTAGCTCAGCACTGGTCCACTCTTTGGCTATCACTTTTGTCTTTGGAAAACTCGCCTCTTTCGGCTCACTATCTGAATGATCCGTGACAATCACATCTGTAGCGTCCAAAATCTCCGGGTAGTGCTCCGAGGTGCACATAACTGGTACTTGAAGCTTCCCTAGCGGCCTTGCTGTTCGGGGGCTGAAAAATTCAAACTTCTCGGCAACCTTCTTGCAATTGTTGTCGGGTTGTTTGTAAGGAACTCACGTTTGAGGCAACCGTCGCCGCGAGTAGAAATATCATCATCATCGCTTCTGTCGCAGCTATCCCGGCAAGCCTTGCAACAATGATCTGGGCAACCTACATTCTCGTAAGATTCCCTCGGCTGCGCCGTCCTCCGTTCCTTCGCCCGCTCATCGGACGGCGCCTTGTCCTCCGTGAGGTTCACCTTGGACTGTGCGCAGGTGCCCCCCCTCGCGAGGTATCTGCGCCCTTTTTGTTTTGCGCGGGGAGCACCACCTTCCCTTCGCGTTCGTCCCGAGCGGCGGCGCCGCCGGGAGACCTAGGGCCCGTCGTCGTGGACGGGGGGGCGGCCGAAAGGCTACAGGCTGGCGCCCGCGGCCCGCGAGGGGGAAGCGGCCGCGGCTACGCGGCGGCTCCGCTGAGGGGGGGCGCGGCCGATGGCGGCCCCACCCCGATTCATGGGAGAAAATGGCAGCGGCGCATATATCATGATGCGAAGGGGAAAGATGGAAGGAAGAGTGCGGCGCAGCGCGCGCAAGAACAACGTTGATCTTCTTTGCGAACTCGTCTGCGTAATATTCCGAGCTTGCAATCCTTACCGCGCGCTTCCACGCGCGCGCGCGCCGCCGCACTTCCGCCCCAGACCAACGGTAACAATGTTGGATGTTTAAGCAATGGCCCACGGCATCTTCATGAAATTCCCTTTTCTATCTTTCCATCCATGCGAGCATCCGTGCAACACTGTCTTATGCAACCCTATCTCTCTCGCAAATGCGTCCACTTGAGGGCCCCTCCAATACTGACACTGACTGGGCCACTCAATGCAAAATCCCCCCCCCCTCCCCCTCCCCGCATCAATGACAACGCAACGATGCGATGGCAAACCCGTTGAAATTCCAAACCAAATACCGTAAATCGGTTCGGAGTCCTCGGAACCATCGAAGAGACCTATGATCATTCTTACGGAAAGAATGAGCTTCGTTAACATATTGCCAGGGAAAACCTCCAGTGCACGGGGCTGAACCCCAGGGGGAAATGTGTTTTTCCCATTTGAATTCTCCGATATCCGTGAGTGCTGTGTGTTTGCCTTCTTCGGTCCTCATATCCTCGCTTTCGGTATATCGTATTACCCTACATGAGTTATCAACCAAGTTCATTGGATTGCCTATTTTGCCCGTTGATCCACAACAATACTCAAGTATTAATCTTTCTCCGTTCCACTCGTTTCTGTCCACAGCTGGTTCTCTCGCAGGTTGGCCTATCAAAGGCATGCATCCATTATCATCCGACATGGCTGCAGCCACATCGGCAATTTCGTTGCAGTCATCTTCCCTGGGAGATTGTATAGGTACATCTGAGGCGCCTGATTCACTGTCAGTTATCTCAAACATAGCCATCATTTCTTTATCTCTATATTCCTTCAGTCTTCGCCGATGGTAGCTTTTCCTGGAACCACCTTTGTCACTCTCGGAGGGTCTCTGGCTGTCAGCGCGTCTGGCTTTGCCGGGTGCATCATGAGCTCCTTCTTCAATGGCGACCACAGAGTTCGGTGCCGGCAAAGGATGCACATGAACATGTACCTCACCAGATGCGGCTTTGCCGTCTGTTGAGGTGGTTGCGATTTCGGCCATGTGCTTTATTATATTTTTGCTCTGCACCACACGCCCCTGACGCACCGCGGCCTTCAGACCTGTCCTTGGCGTGAGAATCCCCCCCAGGTTTCAGGGGAAGTCCGTCAGTGAACGTCGATGCCAGATCGTCGTGGTATCGGTTGACCTTCCAAGACTTAGGGGTAACAATGTTAACGAGGTAAAGAACCTTGACCCATGCAAGAGGATCAGTGAAACGCTTTGCACCGATATCGGCGGCTTCGTTTTGAGTGCGTTCGTGCGGTAAAGTCACTACTCCACGGGTAAACTGTTCAGAAATGGCGGCAGCATCTATACGGTGGGTTCTCGGAAGGTGCATCGATTTCATCGAACTTCCCGCCTCTATCACCTTGCATACTGCTTGATTATATTCCGTAAATGTGCATGTGACCTCTCGTTGTAGCAGAATTTCCCACGACGGCAAGGCCGGCAGTAACTCAGTTCGCGAGGCCGGATCAGCTGCAACAGCGTTTGCCTCAAGTGCGCCATGGGGCACGCAGTATGCCGACGAGAAGCCATGCTCTGATTAGCCCGTGCATGGTGCCCAAAGCACCTGATGGCTTGCACTCGAACTGCGATGCGTTCGTAAGGTCACTAGCAAGGCCTGCGTCAGAGTAGTCGGATCGTGACATCCTCAATTTGGTCGCCTACCCACGACGTCATGTTGTATAGGGTCGTAGACTTGATGTACTAGATCAAGCGAAAAACGTCCATGTCCTGTTGTTCAGTCCACTTCGTTATGCAGCCGGCTGCGCGGCAGACGGCGCGCAATAAATCAAACCGAGCCATCCTCGCGCCAGATAAGATCTCCATGAGAGCTTTGGCAGCAATAGGCTGAATAATCCCCGACGGCGTCGGCGGTTCAGGGCCATCTGGGCCGGGTTCCGCGGCTGAGCCGGGAATCGAGACAGGCTTGTCTGGGGAACCAGTGTCCTCTTGTATCCCGAGTGCAGCTGCTATGGCCTCCACTGCTTGGCAGTGTTTGTCTCCTCTCGGACCTCCTTGTCCACTCTCGAAATCAATCAACTCGGGGCCAAAAGGAGTGCCAGCAGCAGGGTATGTAGCACAGTCGGTATCGGTTAATTGGGATAAGGAGTGTCACACAATATTCAAATATCTCAGTCATATCGTACTCAATGGCTCTGGCCATTTTCGGCTGTCTAGGTTGATATGGCTCAGTCGGCTGCGCCGCTGAGTCACCCCCCCGATTCCTCGTCGTCGCTCTCCGCCGGTTCACCGGAGGTGGCGATTTCTTCACCTTCGGTGGTGGGAGATCAAGGACGGTCGGTAGCTCCCCGTGCCATTCAACGCATGGCGTAGACAGATGATGTTCACAACCCAAATATCGCCCTACATTAGTTGGTGGGTCGATCTCAATGCCCTTAGGGCAGCCTTCGGAGGCTTCTTGTAAGAGACGCCACCCTTTTTCAAGGATCGCTGTTGGTCCAGACAATTTGAAATCGTCAACATAAATAATTAGGAACAAACGCAGTTTCGTATGGAAGTCGCAACTGCGCCAAGGACTGCATTTGACGAACCCTCTTGAAATCACGTGTCCCTCGCAATGCTGTTCCCAGTATCCACCAGAGTCAGGATGCCCGTGAAGTGAGAGAATCAAAACGCATACAGGGTTGCGCATGTCTCTCCATGCGGACGGCCGTTCATTTCTTGGCAGGAAAATCCATGTTGGAGTTCGCCCTAATTTGAAATGAGCGTGAGCCTGTTTGGCACCCGCCTGTTGAGTGTGATTCCCCTCGAATCAGCCATAACTGTCTGCCGCCTTGCTGGCCTGCATGGTGGCTGGGCTGCTAGAGAGTTCCCAAAACAAAGCTACGTCTCTATTCTGATCTCTAACGTCTGATCCATCAAAGACAACTCGGCCTTTATGTTTGCGGTCTTTGTGCCCGATCGGGAGTTCTGAATTCTTTTCTACCAAGATGGCAGACAGGCGCCCGAAATGGGTCGTTTGCCCCTTTCGCTGCCGAACAACATCGCTGTATGCCATCGCGCCTGACTCATCCCAAGTGCCGATGCCTCTTAACTGATCCCATTCGGTCTGCATTGCTTTGCGGGCATCTTGTTTCACCGCAGCTTCGGCCTTGGACGCGGGTCGGGCCGCGGCCGCTATACTTCGCGGCGGATTAGCCTCACCTGGTAATTCATGCGTTTGTTCTGCGATTCGAATATCATCGGTGAACGGATTGTATAGGTAGTCTGTGTCTAACCTTTCTGTTTCACGATGTGGTGGGGGATGTGATTCAGATGGCTGCAATGGCGCGCGGGGGACGCTACGTCGCGAAGCGGCGGCCGCCGGACTCGAAGTCAGGCTGTTCCCGTGAGGCTTGGAATGTTGTGGAATTGCGATGTCCTCTCCGACTGTGTCGGGAGGAACCCCATCTCGCAGAATGGTCCCACCATGCCAAGTCTGTTTCCACCATGCTTCTTCATCGTCGGAGGTGCCCTGGTCACTCCCAGAGCCTGCATCGGTGGAATGTTCCTCTGCCGCTCCCGCGGGGCGCAGGGGCGCGCGCCAGTCTACTTCGGTTTCATATGGCGCACTCGCATCGCCATTCTTCCTTCGGCGGGCTTCGGCGCCTGAATGGACGTTGCCCTCTGGGTGCCCAGTCCCTGCGTTGCCGCGTTGCGCGTTCTGGGGATCGACTGCGTCGACTCCAATATGGCGAAGGGGGGCAGCGCAGTGCCCCGGGTCAACGACCCCGAAGAAACTTCTTTTCTCGAGAAAAAATTGTTTCACCGATTTCCTCCTTTCCGCATGGCTCACGTTGAACCATCGGCTTGGGCGAAGTCCCCGATTGGTGGAACTAGGTACTTGATCGAGCCACTGTGCTCCATGGCGTGGGTCTGGGTCTGGGCCCAGACTCGCGTCGCGAGTCCATAATCAGGATCTCAATACAAAGCGGCTCTAAGATTACAGCTTTTCCGTTTGTTTTTTAAGGGCAGTTTTCCCGTTAGTTCACCGTTGCCAAGGCCCGCAACAAGGCGTCGATCTTCGTGGTATTCCATAACGTCTAAGTTCTGCGTGGTTCGGGCAAGAAACCGCACTGGTCCGGGCACTCTCGACCGCGGCTGTGCCATCGAGAAATTAGACTGACGATCCAACCAATATTGTGTTTGAGCAAGACCGAGCTTCTGCTTCGTGTCATCATCGGGTCTCGAATCCCGTTGGGGGTCTCTACCATCAGGTACCACAGGCACGTCATCCACAATGACTCCCTCCGGACCATCGTCATCGGAGTCGCCATCATCTCTAAATGGTGGTGCGGCCTCGCCTCTTACCAGAGGCAGTCGTTTGGATGCACCTGGATCCCCGTCACCGAACGACTGTGTCGCTTGTGATCCTAATCTGGTGCCCTGACCGGCTGGGCCGTCAGGGGCGCCGCTTGGGGGAATAATTACGTATGTGACCTTTGTCTGCGCAATCTCATAAGCTTCACGCTGGGAAATTTAGGTTCTTGGTCCGGTGCAGTACCGTCCAAAATATGGCTACAGACTCGGCCTGACTAATCGATGATCGGGCGCCTGCCGGCTGGCGTCCGCCCAGTTTCCACATTCAGATCGTCGAATTGTCTAAATGGTGTCACATAGCTCTCCGGTCCAACCATGCCCCTCGCTTCGCGCATATAGCCGAAGTGAATCCCCGTTACCATCGCCCAGCCTGTTCTGGCGATCCGAAATCTAGATTCGGGCGGAGGCACGACTCGAACAAGGGAACCAAATTGAAGAAGTGGGGCTGCACAATCATGTCCGAATCTGCGCCTCCATGACGACGCGCCGTCGTCGGGGATCCCTGCGTTATAGCAAAGACAGAGATATCGGACAGCATATGTCCAAACAGGTGGGGGAAGGCCTGCTTGCATAATCAGCGCGCGAGTCCCCATCTAAACAATTCCATTGGATCGCCCAGCAACAGCCATAATATTCTTGTTGCCAGGGATGGAAAGGTCGCGTTGCAATATTAAGTTCGATGCGCGCCCTTGCAAGTTCTCTAGCACTGTCAGTATAATAGTACTCTAACTTTTCCCTGGGGCTTTCAGGTCAATCACCAGATTGCATACGCGAGCCGCTGAGTTGTCGCGTACACCCTGCGCTGCCATGAAATCTGCTGCCCGGGCGCGAATGGAGCCCCTGCGATAGGTCATCCATCGCAAGCCAGTGATCCACGGTGGTCAGGTGTCCGAACGTTGCGGGGTTCGCGCATGGTCTCGGCACCCTCAGCCCTTTAGTTTGCGATTTCCTTTGTTGGCGCCGCATGGCCTTCGCCCAGTTACACACCGAGCAAAAAGAATTCGTAGGAGCGTAAGTTAACAAATGTGAGAGGGAGGCAGAGCCCATTGTGAATCGCCCCGTCGCAGAGACTGGACCTCAACCTCAGCATCTTCTGGGTCTAATTCGGCAGGTACGGCGATATTAGCGAAATCACCCTCTGCCGAACCCTCATTTGCATCCGCGCTTTGCCCAAGTGCGGCGGCTATGTTAATGGAATCCAGCCCGCGATCTGCGCTGTAAGGCATGACCCCAGAGACCCCATGCAAACGAGGGTTCTCGAAGGCAGTCGCACAAACCCCGGATATGCCGCGGCGTGATTTCGCACAACCAACGACTGTGTCGTGAACGAGAGCAGATGAAGAAATTACAAAACTCATGGCGCCGGTAAGCGTTTTGTCCCAGACGCATCCACGAGCTGTGTGAGGCGAATCGTAGAAATCAGTGACTGTATCCATGGAGTCTATGGCGGACGGAAATGACTACTCGGCCGTTGTTGGCCTTCCATCGGCGTAGCCATGGTTACCAATCATCGTGTGCATGCAGGTCTATTGTTACGCACCTCTGAATGGAGCGGGGCGGAGGACCTCCCGCGAATTCCACGTCATCCAGAAATGTCTCGGCTCCTGACGTCACGCAACGCCACCGCTCGGGAGCGGCAGGTTTTCCGGCGGCAGCCGCGCACATCCACTGTCCCAGCGCCTCTCTGCCAGATAGGGTCAAATATGGTATCTTGCACTCGACGATCAGGTCTACTCTGTGACCGTTGGGCAGAAGTCAGTAGGGTCGCTGACCTGCTGGCAAGGCGAAACTAAAACCGCGATCCATGCACCGCTCTCCTACTGAGATCACAGCCGGTGTTTCCGGCATGACCAGCGCTTCAAAATTCCCACCCCTGAAGTTGGGGCATGCGACGCAAAGTGAGCCAAGGGCCTGTGAGGAACCTCCGGCAGTATTCAGGGCGATCGATTCTTCCAATCGTTTGATCATGCCCATTGCGCCTGCAGCTCGAATGAACCTTTGTGCGATGAGGTTATGTCCACAGCCCGTGTCAACTATGAACCTGAACGTGCCGAGGTGCACAGGCGACTTTTCCGTGCACCCCGCAGCGGCTGAGCCACCCTGGGTGGCTCCTTCGTTTTCTTCGGACGCTAACCAAAGGTGCCAAACTTCGTCGGCCACATCAGACGCCCTGCGCTGTGCGTCTCTCGACCATGGTTTCCATTCGGTGTGCTTCTTTTCCCGCGGGAATTTCCCTTGGGAAATTCCATATTTTGTCGACGCTCGAAGGCAGCTCCCTTGGGCTGCGGCGACGCACCTTCCTGCGATTTACAGCCGGCTCACGAGTGAAGGGATGGAACTTTACATTATATCCACATCTACCCATTTTCGCAGATATCATGCAATTTTCCCCGTGAGGTTCGCCACAAAATGACACGATCGCCCCCCTAGGAAGAGGATGTAACTGAACGAGAATAGCGACGAATTTCGTCAGCGTCTCTCTGCGTTCTTGTTGTGTTTCGGTAGCGGGCACGGCTTCCCCAGAGAATTTGCAAACATGATGCGGGCGTGCATTGTCGGAGCCGGCCGCAGTTAGTCGCCCCCCTGCGCTGTTGCGTAGACCGCGCGATCCCCGAGCCAGCGGGGCAGGGCAGGCAAAGATGGCTCGGCTGGCTGCGCCAGGGAGCGCGCGTTTGTCTTTCCCTTGTCGGCTTGGCCGGCAGGACCATCGTGAACGCTTGGCCACGCAGCGAATGAGCATCAGCAAGAATCGGGGGGCGAAAAACGTGCAAACCCAAATGCGTGCGCAACCTGGGGTGAAGGTTCCTGGGGAAACCTAGATGTGCAACCCCAGGTGAACCACCTGAAAAATTACACGTGCAACCAAGGGTGAAGGTTCCTTCCTACGTCGAAAAACAACGAAGGAGAAACGTGCAACCACGCATGGAGGTTGTCGAAACCGAAATGAGTGCAACCCAGGGTGATGGTCTCGTGGCAAGGAGAAACCCGCACCCCAGGTTGCACTCGCAGCTGGGGTTGGACGGCTTTGGCTCTCTGAAAGAAGGGAGAGATACGTGACGAACATCTTGGCACTGGCCCGTGGCGCGCCAGCGCCCAGCCATCGTGACGGATGATTTGGTCTTCTTCGCGTACCAGCAGTCTTTGCCTCGTGAGCAGGCTCCTGTCTCGGTGAATGTCTTACATGATTCATACTTCCCTTTTCCTGTGCCCTCGCCTCTGTTCCTTCCGCGGCCTTTGCTCGAGGCCCTGCTTCTCGGGGCCTCGCCTGGCGTAGCATCGCCAGCGTTCGCAGCTGCAGAATCGGCTTGCCGAGAAGTTCACTGGCATCCCAGAAGACTTGCCAGCTTTGAGCTGCGCTTCTTCGTATTTATCGCGTTTGTTGCTCAGCATCGGTCAAGCCTCTGCGCTTCTTATAGCGCCCACTCTGAGGGCCCTTGCAGTTGCGAGGGTCTCGCGACCATGTGTAGCACACCATCTCGCTTTGGCGTTCTCGCGAGACCTCCGACTGATTCCTCGGTCGCGACTGTGTCGCGTTTGAGTTGCCGAATTGGTTTGATGGAGTCGAGGAGCAAGGCCGGTCCTTTCCTTTCGGGCCTCTACTCCCA
Organism: Prorocentrum cordatum; assembly: GCA_963575745.1. Taxonomy (NCBI): domain Eukaryota; class Dinophyceae; order Prorocentrales; family Prorocentraceae; genus Prorocentrum; species Prorocentrum cordatum. The sequence goes on from CAUYUJ010021627.1 coordinate 199,628, forward strand.
GACATATCATTCCTGCCTCTGCAATCATGCTTTCCGCCGGCAGCTCTAGTATCACCGCCCGCTCCTGGCTGTGCCGGCGCGGCAGGCGTCGTGGACTTCTTGTGATTATAAGGGCAACCTTGTCCTGCTTCGGGGAAATTCTTTCCCTGCTTCACGAACTTGCAAGTTGTCTCACCTTTCGTTCTCCCGCTTGCCAACTTATCCGTGGGCGGTCCTAGTCGATGGACTGTTGCTGCCATAGCAGAGGCTCTTCTTCCGCCCCCGCCACCCTCTTTCGTCCCACCTGTCAGACGGGCCTGTCTACTTCTAGAATAGAGGGTCGACTCATGTTCAGAGATTGCCCACTGCTCTCTGCCCGCATCATGAAATATTCTACTTGGAGCAAGAGCCATTGATAAGTTCGCGTTCCCGCGCCCAGAGGATCTGTCAGCAATTCATACCACTACATTGCGTACTCAAGCCTCGGGACCTGTCTGATCTCTTCATAGAAATGTGCATGGATTGAAACCTTCATTTCTTCCGACGGTTCCCTGGCACTGTGCAATTCATGGTACCGCTCCATCCATTCACTATAGAAGCAGTATAAATCCTGATTGGGCTTTTGTCGATCAGTGGTCAGTTTGAAGGTCTCGGCATATACAGTGTTGTCCGCACTTCGATCTGACAGAACACAAAACGCATACTGCTCGCATCATTTCTCGGCCCGTTAGGAGGCGTCCTTCTATCTGACACGAATGCTCCATGCGATTGATTTGCGACAGGAAATGGGCATGTTGCGCTGACAGACGTTGGTTACGCTTCATCTTTGCAAATATCCCAGCAGGTTCGTGGCGATCATCATATCAAGGCGCACCAATGCCCCTGAGTCTCTCAGATTCTCCTTGGGCACATCAGGGTCCATTGACTCGCTGACCCATGTCTGTGCCGCGCGAACGCCATGCCATGATCCAGCTACCGCTCTTATGCAATGTTGCTTCAATTCTCGGAGTGTCTGGGCGCTCGGTTTATCGAACAAGTTTAGTTCTGTATTGTGTCCAAAACATCCTCCACTGCATGTCCATGTGGTTGGCTTGAAATGGCCGCCAGGTCGGGTCGCTGTAATCATTCGGCCCCCCGCCGCCATCTGCGTCTGTGTCGCCGTCTGTGTCCCCCTGGAAAGCCTCTGGGTGGCTTGGACTTATCCGTCTCATCAAGCTGTAACGCAACAATCATGCCTGTGCTGGGGGCTGTGCTCTGATCATCTCTCTGATCGTCGTCGTGGCATCCCGGGTCTCCACCTCCTTCGCCAGAAACGGCTGGGCCGCTGGTGACAGGATGGTGCCCGGGCAAGTCGAGGTTGTTAGGATGACCCGATATCTTCGCGATGAAAGGGGCATTGCCAAGATTCGTTCCCTGGGCGCCCCCCCGCATCGGACCTTCACTCGCTCCCGGGGTCTTCTCGACAGCTGGCCCAGGAATGAAATGCGATTTTGCGAGAGGAAGCAGTGGCATCGACGGCGCAGTCAACATCGGCATCTTACTAAGAGCCGACTCTTCTAATTGGAAAACTGGCATGCCCATGATATCGGCAAGATTGCTCATCTGGCGTTCGGGTTCAATATCCTTAGGCGAGGCCGAGTGTCTCGGTGCCTTTCCATCAGGATCAGTGCCTGCCCGCTGGGTATCAGGTGTGCCTCGGGGTTCTTCCCTCTTCTCGCGGTCATTATGATATCCTAACGTTTTCCCCCGAGCGCATTCATCATAGCGTTTGGTGCCCATATCCACGTGGTCCTTGCACGTGCGCATCAAACAACCCTCGCGTACTTCGGTCGAAGGTTGCGTGCAAAATGTGACAGGTCTGATTTGGAGCGCCAGATCGCGCATGGGCTTGCGAGGTGCCATGCGCCCTAATAGGGCGCGCAACGATTGGGCGATAAGGCGGCTCAACGTGTGTCGGCTGTGCTGGTGTTGATTCGCGGGCAGACCTCAACCTCCTGTTTTCGTCGCTCACGGCCCGGGTTCCAAGAACGTTGTTGCTGATATGTTCGCTTGCGTGCCCGTTCAAACGGCCCCAGGCATCGGCCGCTCTTTTCTGGTCCTCTTCTCTGGTCGCCTGGGTCTTCTGCTCTTGTTCTCGAAGGGCTCGCAGGGCCTCAGATTTCACTCTTTCGGCCTTGAGTCCAGCGACTCCAAGTTGATTGCGGGGCTCCTGATTTTCTCGCGCTGCTTGTTTTCGGGCTTCTTTCTCTCCTTCCCTCCTCGCAGCATCAGCCTTCTCTCTGTAGTCAGCTTTCTCTCTTTCGGCCTTCTGCTGAGCCCGACACCAGTTGTTCAGCTATGCTCTGGGTTCTCAATCTTTCAATCTCCTCTTGCGCAAGGCACCGGTGCGCTTCGTCTGTAACGCCTGCTACGTTGGCCTCAGCATGCTGTCTCAAGTTCTGCGCGTTTTCCACAATGCTGGTTTTCTCATGCTTCACCATTTATGCAATTGCTTGTCTCTCAGCCTCGGAAACTGCGAGCCGTCGTTGAGCCTGCTCGGCGGCCTGCTTATTTGCCTGCGCCTCAAGAGATGACCTGTTGTACATGCGCACTCGCAGCCCTCAACAGTTCCCGATCCTGTCTGTTTCTTTCCGCCCACTCTTGAATCGCGATACGATGGCAATGGTGCTCTTCCATCGCGACGCGCTCTTCACAGAGCCACGCTAGACTACATTTGGGGCAGACATTGAACGTTGAGAACACGCTGGCCTTCGACATGAACCCCCCGGTCTGCGCGCTTTCCCCGGGCACCGATTCTCCGCCCACGCGGCGCACGCTGGCCGGGCGTTCCAGCAGCCCCCCCGCATCGAGAAGCTGCTGGCGGTTCTACTCGACGACGTCCGCGGCAAATCGCAGGCAGTAGATCCTCTTGAACTGGGGCGCCCGGCACTGGTGGCCTTACTGGAGCGCCCCCTTTCGCTGCTGGGGGTCGGCGCGTGTTGTTATCCCGTTCTTGCGCCTCTCTTGATAGCGTCAACGTCCATGCTCATTGCTAAGTAGTCTCTTTCGTCCTGCATTGCGAGCTCAGCATGTTCTGGTACTCTATGTCTGTTTTCTTGGGCAATGAGAGGTCCGGTCAATAAAAGCCCTACAGCAAGGGCGAGATATTCAAGTCATCGCCCTCGCCCTTCGGTTTCTTCGATAGCGGGCGGGGAGTCATGCCCTTAGTTTCTCGCGTATTTCTCACTGCGCACATTGCGTCGGGGGAGCTCGACATCGGCTGAGCATCCACCTTGGTTTGGGCTCTCTCCGTCGTCGAGGTCATCGTCCAAACCAAGGATGGCTTTCTGACTTGCCTTAATCGTTGCACGGTCAGGTGCGAGACCGACACGCCGGTCAGGGAGAGGGTCAAGATGGCGCGACGGACAAGGCGAGATGTGGAATCGGGCATGTTCTTCGTTATTTTCTATCGAATGAGAGCAATCCCCTTCAGCTTGTAAATCGCTCGCATCCTCGCTCTGCCCATGCAGCGCATACTGCCCCGCATGCTCGGCGCTTAGGCTTTCGGCGCCTGGCATTTCGATGGGGGTGTGGCCCAACAGCTTTTCCATTTCGAGATCTATGTCGATCGATGGCTGAAAGCCAGGAGGTCCCGACACCAACGCAGATGGCCCCTCGGCGGAAGTTTTGGCTGTGCCATGCCTTCCGCTCGAGTGTTCTTCTCTGGGCCTTGTCATGGAATCAACCGATGAATCCCCTTCTGATGAGTCAAACGCAGTCTCTGATGCTTTCGCACTGGGAAGTTTAAAAGGATTCTGTCGCCTCGTTGAGGCGCCTATACTTGCGTTGCGCTCGGCAGGCCTTCGGTCTTCTGTTCGCCCGAGCGCTCCTTCTTGTGATCCCATGCTCTGCGAAGCGAACGGCGGATAACTAATCTTTTGCCTGCACATGCATAATCCCTGCTAGATGTTCCGACGAAGTCTCATGGTCAGTGGGCTCCGCAGATGACATGGGTAAGAAGAGACAATGCCGTCAAGCATGCACTAAAGCAACGCTGAAAGGAGGGGGGCGACCCGCCGGCCGACGCGCGCGCGCCGCAGGCTCGTTCCTTTTCCGTTTCCCTAGAGCCAAAGTAATATCGCCGCGGGGGCTGAAGTCCTCAGTCAGCACAGCAGGCGGACAGCGCGCGCAATGAGAGAGAGCAGGATGGGGCGAAATATAGGTGGTGCGGAAGGGGTGCATTGACTCCTTCCGTCCTCCTCTCGTGGGCCTCCTCGATGATTCTCCACTGGGCCCCCCTGTGGCGGCGCGCTTGTCTTACGCGCGCGTTGGATGGCCTCGCGTTGTTTTGCTTTGCCCATCGAAGCCCACTGTGCTGCGGGCTGCCATGCCCTTCAGCTTGTAACGCTTTGTGGCTTACTTGCTGATCGTGGTTGCGCATGCCCGTAATGACCCTTTGGGGGTCTCCATCTTTCTGCCTGGTGTTCTCAATGCCACTTTCTCTGCGTGTCGCGCTCGGTGGTGGCAAGTCTCTGCTGGTATTCCTCGTTGGTCATGTGGGTGGTGGCCTCCATGCGCCTGTGTCACTCCAGTAACTCCGTCTTCGCTTGTCAGTTCTTCCCTCTGCATCGCTCCACTTCGGGTTCAAGATCGCGTTGTCGCTGTTGTCCTGGATCCTGGCTTCTGCTGCTTTGGCCTTGATTTTGGCGATGTGGCCCTCGGCCTTTCAAGGGTCTTGTTGCAGTGCTTCTGCCATTCTCCTGCCGAGCTCTCTGCGCCTCGAAGATTCTGCAATGCCTGGGGTTCTCTCTGTAGTTGGCTGTCGTCTGTTGCGCGCGGTTGAAAGCCCATGTCCGCTGCCGATCTCCCCGCGGCTTCGATATCCTCCTCCGCCCTGTTGAGCCTCTCCGCGTTGATGGTATGCGTGTACTCGCGGTGTGCCATCATCAATTTCTGTGGCCTGCTTTAAACTTTGCGTGTCCTTCTTGAGCTCGTTGTGGTACTTCCCGGCCTTGGTCGCCTCGTGGCGTTGGTTACAGTCGCGTTGGCGTCCGGCTTCCTCCGCTGCTCGGGAGTGCCTGTTTATTGTCGTCTCGTCGCTGGCTACAGCTTTGTTTATGTCGATGGCCATGCGCTGGTTGTCCTCCTTCGAGACCCTGACCATGGTGCCGAAATCCCCGCCCGTCTGTGGCTTCACTTGCCCGTGATTGCCTTCTTGGGTTTCGTGCTGGTGTGAGCAGTCTTCTCTGCGGCACGTTATTTTGTGGTTGGCCGGCTTCGTCCTCTGCAGCTTCTGCGTCAATGTGTTGATAATCTCTGGCGTTGCTGATGTCGCGCTGGAGGGCGGTGGGCTCATCGATTTTGTTCCCGATCTCGTGCGCGTCGTTCATTATTTGTTGCTGGTGGATCTTCGAGCGTTCGCGGTAGCCCTCCATGGCCCTCTTGGTACTGTTGATATCCCTCGCCTGCTGGACCAGAGGCATGCTGATGGGGGCCATCGCTTTAGTGAAGACGATCTGCGTGAGTGCGTCGGCGGTAGGTCGCCCTGCTGCGCTATTCTTGACGATGGCAGCTGCCGCTCTTCGCTCCTCTGCATGTTTGATATTATTCCGTTCGTCCCTCACCTTGCGATTCTTGGGGGGTAGCTCCCACTCGTGCCTCCGGGCGGCGTTGATTTCCCCGTGGGCATGACGTCGTTGATCGTGTCGATGATGTGCTCGTTGTAATTGTTGTTGTCGTAATTCTGGTCGTCGTCCTTTTTCTTGGGAGTCGTCTCCTTGTCGAGGTGGGTATTGCCCTTTCGTTTGTTGTTCTTGCCGTTGCCATTCTGGTCGTGGTTGGCGGCCTCCTGGTGGTCATTCCTCATTTTGCCGTCCTGGTTGCTGCCTTACCCGTTGATGTTCTGGCTCCAGGACTTGTCCGGGTGGTTGTTGGCCCAGTGGTCCATCCAGTTGTGGCTCTTCATACGCTCAAATCCCGCAGCAATGGCTGACATACTGGGCATCGGTGTCGTAACCCTGGAACGTGGGCGACTCGATGTTCGTCTCCACGGTGTTAGTTCAGATCCCGATCCGCTCGTGGCTGCTCTGCATGATGGCGCCATGTTTGGAACAGGTGGATGTCGCGGTTACTGCTGGGCGCTGTGGTGCGCTCGGAGTAGATTTCGCGCATTGTGAAATCGGAACAGGACGCGGGCGCCAGTACGCTGTCGACGGAGCCGACGATGCCATCCAGAAGATCTGGTTCTGGATCTTGCCGCGGGTGTAAACGGGGTTTTTCGGTGGGGTCGAGATGATGGCGTATATCGCGGGCCTGATGTGGCCGCGTTTGGCCGCCGCCGCGAAAACCTGAAGGCCTGTCCCTCGGGAGGGGCAGGTTCGGGCGCACGCGGCTCTCCTCCTCCTCCTCCTCCTCCTCCTCCTCCTCCTCCTCCTCCTCCTCCTCCTTCTCCCCCTCCCCACCAGCCGCCCCCTCACACTCGTATCCTCCTCTTCCTCCTCCTCCTCGACCTCCTCCTCCTCTTCTCCTTTTAGTAGTAGTAGTAGTAGTAGTAGTAGTAGTAGTAGTAGTAGTAGTAGTAGTAGTAGTAGTAGTAGTAGTAGTAGTAGTAGTAGTAGTAGTAGTAGTAGTAGTAGTAGTAGTAGTAGTAGTAGTAGTAGTAGTAGTAGTAGTAGTAGTAGTAGTAGTAGTATTTGAAATACTACTACTACCATTCGTAGTATTACTCCTTGTCCTCCTCCTGATCGGGAGAGGGGGGAGGACATACAACGATTGTTTGTTTGTATCAAGTGGGCCCTTGGGACAGAACGTGAGGAAGAACACACATATATATATATAGCCATATCTACATATGGAACAGGAATTTGAGGAGGAGGGAGGAGGAGGAGGGAGGAGGGGAGGAGAGGAGGAGAGAGAGGGAGGTAGGGAGGGAGGCGGAGGCGGAGGCGGAAGGCGGAGGAGGAGGAGGAGGAGGAGGAGGATGAGGAGGGAGGGAGGGAGGAGGGAGGAGGGAGGAGGGGAGGAGGAGGAGGAAGGAGGAGGAGGAGGAGGGAGGAGGGAGGGGGAGGAGGAGGGAGGAGGGGGAGGAAGGGAGGAGGGGAGGAGGAGAGGAGGGAGGGAGGAGGGAGGAGGAGAGAGGGAGAGAGGGAAGGGAGAGAGGGAGGAGGGAGGGAGGGAAGGAGGAGGAGGAGGAGGAGGAGCGGAGACCTCGCCCCCCGTGGGCGCCGCCAGGCACGTCACTGCCACCGCTCTGCTGCGCCCCACTTGGGGGCCGCCGAGCGCGAGCATCTGTGCCGCCGCCCTGCCCCCGCGGCTCGTTGACGGTCCCAGGGAGAACAGTCCAGGATGATCCCCTGGTGCTGCTGCTGCTGCTACTCCTCCAAAGGCCTCCTAGATGGGCTCGGGCCCCTCGGACCTGTCAGGGCTGGACCTAAACGTTGTCTTTCGTTTCGTGTTCGTTAGGGGAACGAAGAATGACATGCACATAACCCGGAGGTCCGCGGGGATTTCTCGGATCCGCGCTGGAGCCCCTTGGCGGCGCCTCCGGCGCCGCCCCTGGCGCGCTCCGCGCGCCAGGGAGGGGGGTCCAGCGCCGATCCGAGAAATTCGCGCGGACCTCAGATGTTTTCTGTTTTCGTCACTATTCGTTCGCCCTGAACGCTGTTTTTCGTTATGTGTTCGTTTTGTTGCTCGTTTTGCTCTGCCTGTTGTCCTATGCCTCCCTGCGACAACGAAACCCAAACACTGCCACACTCCAGCAAAACAGCGGTTAGGTCCAGCCCTGCCCTATGGATCGACTCTTCGTCCTAGGCGGCTCCTTGGCGGCCCCAGGGAGAGCAGTCCAGGAGGATCCCCCGGTGCTGCTGCTGCTGCTGCTCCTCCTCTAAGAGGCCTCTTAGATGGGGTCGGAGTAGATGGGGTCGGAGGATCGAGCCGCATCGACGATACATCGGCGATACATGGGCGACATCGGCGGTGCATCGGCGACGCCAGCGTGGAGAAAATCGGGCTCCACATCGAACCGCATCGCCGATGCATCGGCGATGCGGCGCGATCCCATCTACTCTGACCCCATCTAAGAGGCCTAGAGTGTTGCTGCTGCTGCTGCTGCTGCTGCTGCCCCTCCCCCCCCGCCACTCCTGCCCCTCCGCCCGCGGGGAGCTGCCTCGGCCAGGCGCTGCGACGGGCGGACCAAGTTCTGCGCCCGGGACGGCCGAGCAGGGGGCGTGCTGTCGAACCTTCGCCGGGCGTCGTCGCCGACGCCGCCACCATCTTCCGCCGACGAAGCTGCGGACCGCCTCGACCCAGATCTGAGCCTCCTCCTCCTCCTCCTCCTCCTCCTCATCATCCATAGTCAGTCGAAGGAGGGAGGGAGGGAAGGAGGGAGGGATATTGTGGACACCGGGGGCTCGTCGCCCTGGTGCCGAAGTGGGCTGCTCTGGTCCGAGCGCGGTCTTCGGCGCCGCCGGCCGCGCCGCAGAGTCTCCTGCAGGGGCGCCTTCCGGAAGCGCATGTCGGAGCAGACGTGCGGCACCTGGTGGTGGTGCGCTGCCTCCTGCTGCTTCTGCTCGAGAACGCCGCCGTGGGACAAAGGCCAGGCCGGGGCTGCGGGGGGAAACTTAACGCTTCACTGTGGCCGCGCACGCAGCCCAAGGCCCAACCCCAAGAGGCACCCAAGAGGCCCAAGGATTCCCCCAAGAGGCTTCCGAGAGGCTTCCAAGAGGGACCCCAAAGTGACCCAAGAAGCTCCCAAGAGGTGTCCTCATCGTTTTCCTCTTCCTCCTCCTCCTCCTCCTCCTCCTCCTCCTCCTCATAATCATCATCATCATCATCATCATCATCATCATCATCATCATCATCATCATCATCAGCATCAGCATCAGCATCATCATCATCATCATCATCATTATTATCATCATCATCATCATCATCCTCATCATCGTCATCATCATCATCATCACCATCACTATCACCATCACCATCAGCATCCGCATCATCATCACCAGCACCACCATCACCACCACCACCACCACCACCATCATCATCATCACCATCACCATCACCATCACCATCATCATCATCATCATCATCATCAGCATCAGCATCAGCATCAGCATCATCCTCATCCTCATCCTCATCCTCATCCTCATCCTCATCCCTATCCTCCTCCTCCTCCTCCTCCTCCTCCTCCTCCTCCTCCTCCTCCTCATCCTCATCCTCATCCTCATCCTCATCCTCATCCTCATCATCATCATCATCATCATCATCATCATCATCATCATCATCTTCCCTCCCTCTCCCCATCCTGCTCTGCCTCCCATCACCAGCTGCCTGGGGCCTCCTCCTCCTCCTACTTCTCCCTCCCACTCCCCTGTGACTATGTGACTGACTAAAAAAAGGGAATGTCATACAACCACAACACACACCAGAAAGGGAAATTAGTCCGCCCTCCTGGCCCGCAGTTCACGGCCTGAAAAAGAGAGGGGGACAGACAGTGATAGCCGAGCTCCAGAGTCTGGCAGGATGCCACGCCTCAGCCTCCTGCTCTCAGAGCCGGCCTTGTTCGTGCACGGGCTGGCGAGTTTCTTTCCCACTTGACAAGAAGTGAACGCACCACACACAATGCCCTGCACAACTGGGAGGCCGTTCTCCTCCAACCACGAGACATGGAGCACATGGCACATGATTCCTGCGAGGGCCTCTCAGGAAATCAGCAAGAGGTGGGTTCAGAGCGTCGCGCTCCGCACGCGTATCCCTGATACACACCGAATAGACACCTGATTGGCAACCCACGAGCCTGAAGCACATATTGCACCTCCGACGTCCATGATGCCAGACTGGAAGGTGTGGGATGATGGGCTTAGGAGTTGGCCTCGGACCCACACGGACCCGAGCAAGCCCCCCCAACTCCCCAAACATAGGCCAACTCCCAAGCACCTTCTCCATACCGTGAATTAGGGTGGTGTACATATTGGCAGTGTTCCTACATCTACTGAGCAGATCGTCGCTAAAACTGTGCCCACGCGCAGCCTGTCCAGCATGATACTCAGCACGCTTATTGCCTTTGACGAAAAAAAACACCGGAACATCAGCCACTCTCTTCTCGTCCCTATAAGCTTTGACTGTGCTGAGCCTCGGAGGGTCATCAGGGCGCGCACGGGCAATCTCTCTCCAAAAATGGGCCTCAGGGTTAGCCCCCGGGAGAGCCCACTGGTGGGTCATGGTGCTTTGGCGGAGGGTTGCACAATCTAAAAAAAGAGAGCCAATCTGACAAGCGTCGGCCGAAAACACAGTCGCAATGAGTATAGCACAGTGCTCGGCACACGCACTGGACTGTTCCATATTGCCTGGAACACTGGTCCTGATCGCACGAACCAGGGCCCCGTCATCATCCACCTGCACCACACTAGCTCCCGTTCGAGAGAGGTGGCTGTTCTGCGGGAACAGGCAAGAGCCATCACTGAATAGAGAGGCCCCCGCTGGGAACTCAAAGGGCTCGACAGGTTCCCCGCGAGGCCCCAAAAAGTTGCGCGCCCAGTTTATGCGAGCTACCCAGGCACGGCTAAACAGACCCAGGGCCGTCTTCCAGAGCATGCTGAACGAGGGACTCAGGGGGCACCTCCTGGCGGACAGCTGACGCAACAGGTGCCACACATAATCGTTCTGGCCGCACCTACCGCACACAGCACTACAACTAAATCCCCACCTGGGCAAGGCTTCCCCTGTGGGCAGGGTCCCACAAAAACACTGTTTCACTCTCACTTTTTCAGCGTGGGTGAACACGGGCTTCTGGGAGTTCATCTTCTGCTTGCAGAGCTCCCACCAGAGCCCTCGGGCCAGAGGGTCCTGTGAGTCGAAAGTAGACCTGTCGCACCGTAGCAACATGTCTCTGGATGCACTGGTTTTTGAGCTGCGAGGAGAACATCCGAGCAATGAGGGTGGGGCTAACCTAAGTGCAATTCAGCTTGTGGCCTCGGGAGTCCACGAAGATCCCCGGGATGCTGCGTTTCCAACCAACCTCCTCACGCCAAAGGTGCATGTCCGTTACTGGTACTCTGGAGGGGATGTTTAATTTGTCCTTTTGTCTCCTCGATGTGGCTGGCGGCGGAGACTGTCACTTGGCGTTCTTGCGGAAGGCTGTTGTCATCCACTACTCTGCTGCATATCAACCGATACTTCTGCTTGCGATATCGATCGGGTCCTGATACACTGATAGAGCCCACCCAAGGTCCACCGGAGCCTCTTTGAATAGCACCCCAGGAGTCCCGACGACGAACGGATTTGCCGAACTTGATGCGGGCTGAAAGCGCGCCCCCCCCCCCCATAAGGTAACATCGCTCTCAGGCTGGTCTGGAAGAGTCGCTTTTTCTGTCCCGACGTTATCTGATATCGTCTCATTCGTCTTCGTCTCGCACCGTATTCCACCCGTCGTGTAGCTCGAGTGCGACGGGCCCCAGGTCGAAGACGGCGTTGGCCTCCTGAGAAGTCGACGCCCAAGTTGGTTGGGTCTCCTCCGTCCTGGGCCCCAGCGAGGTCTTCGAGGGCTTCCCTTGCTAGCTTAAGAGGTGGACCCGACGACGAAGCAATTCCAAACTTGCGGTGGGCCAGCGGCAGGAGAAGGTCGTACACCAGATACGAGCGGACCGATTCAGCTAGCTTCTGAAGGGGCCCCATCACCCACCGCATCTCATGACCCCATCGTTGGAGGGTGAGGTCATCAACGTGGAGGGAGAGGGCAGCGCTGTTCGCCAGGTTGGCTGTGAATATGACCGCGCCTGGCTCGGGGAAAACCATTACCTCGTACGTGGCCGCGGTCGATCCTGCAACTATCCCGCGGCCTGGGTGCAGCGCGGAATCCATGGGCCCTTCCAGCATGATGTGCCTCGGCAATTGGCGCGTTCCTAGAGCGAGCGCCAACAAACAAAGCAAACATAACTCGCAATACTGAGCAACTCTGACAAATATATCATACGTAACATGTTGGTAGAACTGCTTATGTACCATAAGACTTGCGATGCTGCTCCTCCAGAGTTCCAGGCGTGTTCTGCTAAAACAGCTTGCTTCCAAACTGCGTCAGACGGGGGTCGCTTGGGAACCGTTCTGAGAATCCAGAGCCCACGCCGCGTTCGAATTCCCCAGGCCGCGCTCGATGCTTCTGAACCCTTCCAAACACCCGAACGAATCCTCCACAATGTCCAGGAGGCCTCCTAGCAGTCGGGTCGGGCTTAGGATCAAGAAGAACGACGAGACGCTGCACCTGGCGGGGTGCGACGCCAGCGAACTGCATCAGCTGGTGCATCAGCGAAGCGGCAACGAGGCTCTGGTCGCATTGCAAAGACGCATGATTGGGGTGCCATTCATCAGGTGCGCGCGCGTTGCTCTGGAAACTCCTGGAGCAAGCCCGACTGATGTCAGCCTCGGGTCGCTAACCTACTGGGGCCCCGCGCTGGGCCAGCTCGAACGAGTCGCGTGCATCGTCTGTAGCCGCCCACGCTTTCTTCCAGATATCCCCTTGGTGCTCTAAACAGGCCCGCAAAGAGACGCTGCGGAGTAGAGTCTTGATCTCCAAATCGGTTGGCTCAGCTGGGCCTGCGGAGGGCTCAGGGATTTCTACCCCCTGGGGAGCCCGCGGGCACCCCGAGCCCCAGACTCCCCGACAGCTTGAATACGTTATTCGTTCCATCCTGCCCCATCGAGCTGTTCTCCAGACAAGAACGCGTAGTTTTTGAAATCCCTAGCGAACTGGATAATATCTGCGCGGACATTGTGGGCCCCCCTCAGGAACGATCATGAGTAGCGCGCCCGACCCATTCAACATCGGAAGCCAGAGCGACCCCCCAGTGCCCCAAGAAATCCGAAATGGGCGACCCGATTCCTGGATGTTCACGAGATGCTTCGCAGGTGCCCCGGGGCACCCATCGGCGCGTGGAGCCCTGCCAATGCCGAGCAAACTGGAAATCCCCCCAAGACGGCCCACCACCCAGCCAAGCGCCCCAGTGGGGTGGGCAAAAAATCTGCGACGCGTCGCCGGCACTTTGATCGCAGAGACGGCTTCGTCTCGAGCGTCTCCCTCGAGCGCGGCGCGCCAAGCGACTGCCCCTCCTAGTTGACGATAGAGAGCCCCCAGAGGTTGCAGTGCAGCTTGGTAATCAGGTGGTTCTCGTTGGGGCCCGATATGAAGTATCGCGGAGGGCTTCTGGTGCGCCTGGGGGGCTGGATGGTGGCGCCTTTGAGGTTTGCCCCTATCTGGATCACCGCTGGCCGCATGGGGCTTCAGAGGGGCTGAGAGGTCTGCGGTGATCTCTTCAATCGCTGTGCCCAGGCAACGGCGCGCAAAGAGAACGTCGATCGCGGTCTCCCTTGCTTCGCCGCCCCCCAACGACGGGCGCGAAAGGGCCCTCGGATCAGCGCGCCGCACCTTTGATGAGGTGAGCCGGGAAGGTCAACGTCGCGGCGCGCGGTGAGGCATTGCAATCCCCGCTAAGAACGCATGGGGGCCCTCCCTGTGCAACTGCAGCCCCGAACTTCTCGAGGATGTTCATGTTCCGTGGCGAGAGCCCTTCGCTGTCATGTAGATCGTGAGAGTAGATGCCCAAGAACCCAAGGCTGCGGCGTTGCATGTCGCAGTAGCACAGACGTCCAGGCACCAGAACTGGATCATTGCACCAGGCCTTCAAGTGGCCCTTCACCAGGACCATAGCACCTTCTGAGACTTTCCCGGAATCAAGACGAATTCCCCTGGCACCGGAAACTTTCCAGGAGTCTCTTGGCCGTCCGCCAAGAGTTGACATTGCAAGTAACAATCGACAAAGATGGCTTTGCCCCCCAAGCCTCACGATCGAGTCCATGTCGGCGCGGGAAGTCCTTCGCATGGCAAGCTGGTGGTTCCTCGACTCGAGCAACGCCCCCAACCAGTTGGACACCCTCAGAAGCTGGTGTCGAACTGCAGGCCACCTCTCTTGAAGGCGTTGTGGGTCGATCAAGCTGTTCGCCTTCGCCATCTTTGCCCAAGACTCACATGGCCCCTCCAGCTGCTCATCAGATGGCAATGTGACCTCGTAGAGTCTAAGAAGAAACGGTGTGGAGGCAGTCAACTTGTTGCCGCATCTGCTACACCCCAGTCCAGATGAATGCGCGTTTCTGGCCATCTGGGGCAATATCGTGGCATTCACGGATCTTCGCGTCGGGGCGCAGCTCGGAGGCGTCTCCGTACGCCTGACGCCATGCCCGAAACGCTCCATGGTGGTGGTGGCCACCAGCTGGAGCTACGCCAATGTCCTCCACAACCTGTTTGCTCGATCGACTGCGGCGCTGCGGCCGCATCCGACTTGTCTGGTTTGGCTTTGGATGTGGTCGCAAGGGCCTTCGTGGCCTGGGACCTTGGGTCGTGGATGACCTTGCCCTTGCCCTTGCCGATGCCGACGACCCCCGCGACCGCAGGAGCCTGTTCCACAATCGGCGTGGCATGCTGGTCGGACCCTGAAGCACTGGCCTTGGTTCCTCCGTTGCTGTCGCCTTCTTGCTTCTTCCGCTGTTTGACCAGGCGGCGCTCCTTGACCTTCTCGTGTTCAACCTTGAGCTTCTCCGCCTTGACACGGGCTGCCCCGAACAGCTCGCTCTCCTGGCCTGCTCCAGGTCGGCTGGGTCCACATCCTCGTAGTCCGCCATCCAAACAGGGTGGACGCGCCGCTGAAGGAGATGGTGGCCTGCCCGTCGGGAACATGCTCAAGGCTGATCGACGCCCCCCTTTCTTAGCAGCGCCAAGCTGTGGTTGTTGGGAGGAGTGGACCACCTCGTCGTGTAACTCCTGGACGGCCTTGATATACTGAGCGTCGGCCTCAGAGAGACGTTCCTGAGTCTCCTCGGCCATGGACCGCTGCAACTCGAGCTTGGCCTGGATAGCTGAGAAATGCTCCACCTGGTCGTCCAGCTGGCGCTCATGCTTCTTGACCTCCTGGCCGTACCGATCAGCACGGGTCTTGGCGGGCTCGGGCGGCTTGGGCAAGGACGACTTACAGGCCAACTCGTACTGCTTGGCAACCTGCACGTTGCCCGAGTTGCGAGCAAGGTCGATGAGCCGCTGCACGTCCTCGCCTGAGATCTTGTCGACGGATGGCAGAGCGCCAGGGGGAGCCACATCACCAGAAACAAAAGGAATCCGACGCCCAAGACCCTTGTCCGTGGCGCCCTTGGCCCCCTCTCGTGGTTGTAGACATCCCCTTTGGTTCTGGTATACACAGTCTTCCAGGATGGGCCGCAATGCTTGCAATTGCCACCGGGCATACTGCCCAGCACTGTGCCGGCAGGGTGCCTCCGACATCGCACACCTGCTGAACGGCGAGACTGGAGAGAAAGACCCGTCTCGAGCAAGAAAGTCCACGGCCGCACGAGGGCTCACCGTGGAGAAAGTGAAATGGAAATCCTGAGGGCGGCTCGCCTCGAGCCAGCCCCTTGGCAGGGATCAAGCACGAAGCCGCAGGGCACGGTTTCGTACTTGACCAAAATGGCTACGGAGCCCTCCCCCTCCTCCTCCTCCTCCTCCTCCTCCTCCTCCTCCTCCTCCTCCCCCTCCCCCTCCTCCTCCTCATCCCTCCCTCTCCTCGTCCTCCTCCTCCTCCTCCCATCACCAGCCTCCTGTGGCGCCAGCTCGCAGGAGAGTGCAGAAGGCCTGGGCGACTGGCCAACTCTTGGCGACTGTTAGGCCGGGCATGTCCTCCTACAGGCGAATTTTGGACGAAACATAAGAATTAGTAGAAACATGCTCCCAAATTGCCACAAATATGCCAAACATCGACTCCACACTATTTTGTTGACCATTGTCGAATGCTCCCCCTGTAGAAGGACACGACCGACTTAAAACCAGGCCCTGGCTGCTCGCGCAGGGTCTGCTACTTTGGCTCCCACGGCTCGCCAGCAGTAGCAGATGGCGGACGCGCGGCAGTCCCGTGACTCGAGAATGAAGGCCACGGCGGAGCAAGCCGACCTCTTGAGAGAACTGACGCACCAAGGCGCGGTGGCGCGGCCGAGCTTCGGGGGCGCGCAAGCACGGATTGGCGATCCATGTATTCCTCCTGTAGAGAGGCAAGCCCAACTTAAGGTTAGGGTTAGGTCGGGCGTGTCCTCCTACAGAGGGGGTGGGGGCGGACAAACAATTGTAGATAGTCAACACATACTCCAGCATGGTCAAAAGTGGTTAGGAAACCGTCCCCTGCGTATTCGTTTACTATTTTGAATGTTCCACCTGTAGATGGACAGGCCCGACTGTAGGGTACCTGTAAGGGGTTAGGGGTTAGTATGATTGGAGGCCCCCCTCCTTTAAGGGGACCTGCATGGGTTATTCTTACTGTTGTTGCAGGGGGCAGGGCTTGTACCTCTACGGCCACCTATTGCACCTGTAGGGCTTAGGGGCTTCTTCCTTCCCGATGAAGGTCAATGGGGGACGACTCTGCGCGGATGCTCCGTGCGGAGCCCAAATCGGAATCCGAAATCGAATCGAATCGGAATCGGAAGCCATCGGCATCGAATCGAATCGAATCGGAGGAATCGAAACGCGCCCTGCCCACGAGCCTCCCAAGAGGGCCCAAAGACTGCACAGCAAACGCTCCGATGGGGGCCCATCAAGAAGGCCCAAAGAGGCCCCCCCGTGACGGCCTCCGAGGGCGTCCTACGGGCCAGGAGCCCCCTATAGGACGGCCGAAGAGACCCGCAAGAGGCCCCCTAAGAAGCAGCAAGAGAGTTCCTGAGAGGCCTTCTCCCTCCTGGTTTTCACGGTCTCCTCCTCCTCCTCCTCCTCCTTCTCCCTCCTCCTCCCTCCACCTCCCTCCTCCTCCGCCTCCTCCTCATCCTCCTCCTTCCCCTCCCCCCTCCTCCTCCCCTCCTCCTCCTCCTCATCCTCCTCCTCCTCCTCCTCCTCATCCTGCGCCTCCCCCCTGCCTCGCGAGCGAAGATGAGGTCGAGTCCACGGCCCGCCCCGATGCAGAGCGCTCGCTGAACTGCACGGGGCGTGAACTCGACCTCCCCCATACCGCGCGGACGACGACGAGGGCGTGATTCGCGGCTTTCCTCCTCCTCCTCCTCCACCTCCTCCTCCTCCTCCTCCTCCTCCTCCTCCTCCTCCTCCTCCTCCTCCTCCTCCTCCTCTCCCTCCTCCTCCTCCTCCTCCTCCTCCTCCTCCTCCCCCCCCCCCCTCCTCCTCCCCTCCTCTTCCTCCTCCTCCTCCTCCTCCTCCGCCTCCGCCTCCGCTCCGCTCCGCCTCGCCTCCTCCTCCGCCTCCGCCTCCGCCTCCTCCTCCGCCTCCTCCGACTCCGCCCCCTCCTCCTCCTCCTCCTCCTCCTCCTCCTCCTCCTCCTCCTCCTCCCCCTCCTCTTCCCGTTCGGACCCGTCGTCGGAACTGCGCTGCTCCTGCGCTCTGGTCTGCTTCCCTTTGCGCTCCTGCAGAGGCACGACGGCGGGGCGTGCGGCAAACAACTGGGTAGCCCCCTGTCGTGCCCCAAATCGTTGGGCCCCATCGTGACCGTGCAAAACTGTTTATGAATCTTCGGCTGCAAGAGAATCGTGGGTGTCCCTGGCCTTCCGGCTGGGCCTGGATCCAAGACGGCCAAAGAGGAGCTCAAGAGGAGATCCCACAGGAGCCTTCAGGAGCCCACCCAGGCGGCCCAGGCCAGGACCGCCGAAGAGAGACTCAAGGCGGTCCAAGAGGGTCCCGAGATTACCAAGACAGGGCAGCCCGAAAAGAGGGTCCCGAGATTGTCCGACGCAGCCCTGGGAGGCTTGAGGCAGAGACTCCCAAGACGACCACGACGGACCCAACAGGAGTTGACAAGAGGGATCCAAGAAAGTCTTGGAAGCCTGAACTTGAACACCAAAACAGGGGGTTAACTCGGGAAGATGATCCTGGAGAGCGGTGTTGGTATTAATATGTCGGCCACCTGGGTAGCACGAGTATCTACCACCATCACCGAACCAGGATCAGCTGCCCTCGGTGGCGGCACACCGCCGATATCGGTGTTGGTGTCAACCTCTAGGCTTAGGTCGGGCATGTCCCCATACAGGCGAATTTTGGGAGACACATAATACATAGCCGTCACATATGCAAACTTAGTCCAACATAGTTATACTTTGATTATTTATATATAGAAACAACGTCCCCAGACTATGTCTTACTATTGTTGCAACTTCCGCCTGTAGAGGGACGCGCCCGACTTAACTCTAGGCCTCCGAGTAAATCGCCACTTGGCCTCAAAGTAAACCGAAGCAGGCCCACGGCGGCCCAGGCAGTGCGCATGGCGGCCCCCCCGCAACAACACAAAATCGCGATGCGCAGCATGCTGCGGCCGCCTGGAGGAGGGAGGAGGGAGGAGGGGGGATGGGGGGAGGGGGGAGGGAGGAGGGGGGAGGGAGGAGGGTGGAGGGGGCAGGGAGGAGGGGGGAGGGAGAGGGCAGGGAGGAGGGGGGAGGGAGGAAAGAAAGAAAGAAACACTCCGTGGGGGCCAAGTTCGTCCATTAGCTAGACAGTCAGAGGCCCAGAGGCTATCCTCAGATTGAGGATCCAAAACGCCTGGGGACGCTGGCCCCAAAGCTGCACCGAAAACTGGTGCACTGCCCGAGGCACTAAACCCGAGCACGAGTTACCCGAGTCTAGGCCAGCGGACTCCTCTGCACAACTACCCTCTACGTACCATTGCTAGGACATGCCTGCTCCTACTCAGCGCTTGCCAACGTGCGGTGCCTTCCTCTACACCTAAAGCCCTCAGATATCGTGCTACCTCTAGTCCTCCCTCTGGTGCATCTCCTCCGTGTCTCATCACATACCTGCGTACCTCAGTACTCTCTGAAATCGGGGCGCCTCTGGTCACTGTTTCCAAAAAGGGCGGTTTCGAAACACTCCTCATTGGCATCTGTGATCCCCTCGTCCCAGAAGAGGCCCTCAAGGGCGAAACCCTCCTTATTGGCATCTGTGATCCCGACGTCCCCAAGGAAACCGTCCTCATTGGCATCTGTGATCCCGTGGACCCCGAAGAAATCCTCAAAGGCGAAACCCTCCTCATTGGCATCTGTGATCCCGTCGACCCAGAAGAATTCCCCATTGGCGAAACCCTCCTCATTGGCATCTGTGATCCCGTGGACCCCGAAGACACCCTCCAAGGCGACGCCGTTCTCATTGGCATCTGTGATCCTGAGCGGCCCCGAACGTGGCCTTCCAGGGGGTCGACGATCTTCTCTGAAGACACTCTCAGAGGTGGACTCCTCCCCCTCGTCGGACTCCTCTCAGCGTCCAACTGCACTGCCTGCGGCTGGCAGTCCTGCACAGTCAGTCGGGGACTGTGGGCCGGCTCAGCCGCTGACGATCTTCCCGCCTGTGGTGTGGTCATCCTCAAATCCCCCTCCGCCGTCACTTGACTTGTGTCAATCTCAAGCGTAATCGATTCAAGATGATCCGAAAGTGTAGTAGTCCGTCGTGCAGTCTCGGCTACTGCAGGAAAACCTCCAGCCACTCCTGCAACTCGCGCTCCATGTGGCTCGCTGGCGCTCTGCCCGATTTCAGCTCCGCGCCCAGCTGCTGGAGGGCGCCGATCACCTCCTTGCGGCCCTCCTGAAGGCACAGCGTGATCCTGCGCTTGCCCTGGTCGTAGCACCTGTCTACCTTGGTGAAGCGGGTGATGTCCATCTTTTCTTCGTAATCGAGCGACTGGAGCCGAGCCTTGAACTCGGTCAGCTTCTCGAAGTTCACTTTGCCAATGCTCTGTTGGCGCAGCAGCAGCGCCTCCAGCAGGCCCCCGAACACGAACAGGTGGGGCGCGCCGAGCCCGCGGCCCTTGCCCTTGGCCTGGACCTGGGCGTTGTAGGCCGAGCCCTGCTCCTGCATCTTCAGCGCCTCGGGGAGCTCGGCTGGGACAATTAGCACGTCGAACAACACTCCCTCGATATTCCGACGGCTCTGAGCGAGCGAGAGCAGCATTTTCATCATCAGCACGTACAGTCCTTTGCTGTGGCCGTTGGTGCCTGCGGTGGTCTTCTGGGCAGTCTGGCCGCCGTTCCCCTCGTCGCGGCGTCTGACCGCTCGCTGAAACTCGGGCTCCTTCTTGCTGTCGGTGCCGCTCGCCAGCGCCAGCGCCATGACTAGGCACGCCCGCTCGTTCGGTGCGCTGCTCCCTACGCGCGCGGGGCTGAACCGCAAGAGGAGGTGGAGGGAGGTGACATTGCACAGCGTGATCATGGCACTCAGCAAGTGCGTCGAAGTCAGACTCACACATTGGGCACTGCAGAGACTTAGGTATAATAAGATCCCAATCGAAGGCGGTGCGGTTGAGTCTACATCTGTTGGTCAACCATGCGGTGCGAACGTGTTGACGAGCACTATCTTTAGACGAGAACGAGGTACGACACCAAGGACACACATTCGTCAAGACGGTCGAAAACAAAGGGTTCAACTTGCCATGTTCGCCTCCCACAGATCTGAATTGATGAGCTAGTAGGCCTCCTCGTGACTCAAACTCCTGTAGGCACATGTTCCCCTGGGAGTCCCTCAGGTTACATATATAGGTCGGGGGCTCCTCATTGTCCCCCTCCTGTTCGAAGGCCCTCGCGGGGCCCCTAAGACGGCTCCGAAATAGCGCTTCCCCCTCCTTCAAAAGTGAGGCCTTCAAGATCTTGGGATCAACTTTCAGCCGCACCTCCCGAACTTCTTCTTCCAGGAATAAAGCCTTCCAAGAGAAATCCCATCGTTCCCAGGCCTCGAAGAAGTCCTCGGTACCGCTAATACAAGCAAACGCCCAGAAGTCCCGCTCTATCTGAAAAGCCAGTGGGGGTGCGCACGTGCGAAGGTGCCCGTCATCATCGAGAGAGGGAGGTCTGTTTTCGAGATGCCCCCAAATCGAGGCGATCACCTGCTGGTGGGCGAGGGCGCCCTTGGCCATCTGCTGCGCCCATCCGAAGCGTCTGGCCGCCTGCTCGAAGCGGATCGGTATCAGGCGCCACCTCTGCCTAAGCGTCGAATTCGATGACGAGTGCGGATGCTCGCCTGACCAGTCCGTGGCTTTGCCACTCTCCAAAACTCGAAGGCACTTAGCTAGAATCCCGTCCAGCTGCTGGGTCTGGGCCCTCGGAAACACGAAAGGTTCGTTCGCGGATAAGGCGGCTTCCACCACGTGGCCCCTAAAGGCCAGGATCTGCAGGGATTTACTTGTACGGCTGGTCCAGAACTTACCTAGCTTCCCCCACCCAGCGTGGACAGCTGCGCAGCGATAGCGAAACTCTTCCATACTCGATAGATTCCATGCGTAACGGCAACCCAGGTATCTAGCTCTAGCTCGTGCCTTGCCCATCTTAAACTCGGCCGAGAAGTCTCGGTTCGCTCGATGACTGCGAAGACAAGGAACGGTTTCTCGCTTAGTTCTGAATAAGACCTTTAGCCCCCAGGACTCCATCGAGCACGTCGTCGCTGTGTTTTAGTTTCTCATCGATCTTGGTCTGCGTCGTCTCGTCGATCGGCATCTTATCGAATATATCGTCGGCGTGCACCGTCGTCGCCCCACAGCACAGGGAGTTATATATGCCGCACCGCAGGTGCGTGGCCGTCTCATTCACCGAACGTTCGTCGGCCCACGATCCCATGGGGCTCTCCATTACCTTCGCGAACACCACGGGCTCCTCACTAGACCCCATCAGTCCCCCTCGTCGGTGTCGAACAGCTAGGTTTCTGGGATCCTGCCAAGGCTGGGTGCCCCCCCGCCTCGAAGATCATCACGATCCCTGAAGTCTGAGATCTGGAATGCATCAACGCTGCGTCGGGGGGGGGGTGAAGAGCTCATTGATCGCCTCAGTCCTCGCTCGCGCCGTGGTGGAGGCAAAGGCATTCGACATATCATGCAAGTGGTTCAGGTGTGCAATACGATAGGTACGATAGAAATGGCCCATGCACATCTGCACTGCGATCGCGCCCCCCCTCCTACGTCGGGGAAGAAAACCATGAAACTCAGCCGGCCAGTGGACCCTTTTTTGTACAAGTTGTGCTTCAGCAGCCCCCCGTAGAAGCATTTCCAGTATGGGCACATCACGTTAATCAGACGTTTCCCCAGCGCCCCCACCTTCCCGTTGTGCTTCGCAATCGAGACCCCCCAGGCCAAGTTCCCCAAAATGGGTGCACGCTTCAGTCGCCTACATGAGATATGAAGATCCTCGAGAAGTCGGGCTGAGGTCGTGGATTCCGTCTGAGATATTGGGGTAGCTCCAAGTCCTAAGTGCTCTTGAGGTCCCACTGAGAGATACTTGGGGTCTGCGGCCATCAAGTGCAATTCCAGCGGGAAGCTCCGCGGTGGGGCAGCTCGCCGTTCGGCACTTCGTCGAAGTCGTCGTAAGGTCGCCTGAAAATCGCGTCGCCCCTGGAGATCGGCTCGCTCGAGCTCGTCCTCGTCCGTCGATGCTGCTGGCACTTGCGTACTAAAAAAACTAAGCATTCTGTCAACGTCTAATTCAACTGCGCCCATCCCACCGCCAACTGCTGGTGGGCTCAACTGCGTCTGCCCTTCAGTTCTGCTGTCAAATGCCGACGGTAAGTTATACTTTCGTTTCCGAGGTCCCCCGTGCTGCGCTGCAAGTAGAAATACCAGTCGATGTACATCAGCGTGTTTATGTTGATTATGTGCATCTGCGATTTCTGCCTCCAATCTACGTCGTGAATCGCGCCAAGCTTGTCGACTCTCTTGTCGAAGTGTCTTTTTGATCCCTCGCAGCTCCTCTTTAATCGCATCGGCCCTGGCTTCCAAATCCTCCGACAAAATACTCATAGGCGAAACACTCCTCATTGGTATCTGTGATCCTGCGCTGCCCTGGTCGTAGCTCACTAAAGTCATAGGTGAAGTTGCAGTCCCCGCGTTCTCCCCTGCAGCCCTCCAGCCCGCGGGGGCAGTCGGTAGTCCTGCAGCGATCTCATCATTCCTATTCGCCGTCACTCTGCGTGTGTCAATCTCACTTAATCGATTCAGATGATCCGAAGATGTAGTAGTGTGTTGCCGTGCAGTCCAGCGTCGTATCCCCTGCTCTTCGCCCACCCCGCGTAGTTCAACTCGAAGTTCACTCCGTGCTCTAACCAGTTCCAGTCGCCGAGCCCTGAGTGCCGAAACTGTTGGGTCGAGCTCCTTTTGCTTCTGTGCGAAGTGAGCAAGTCCTGTCCTACGAACAATTTCCATCCACCCCTGCCGCGCTCGGTCAAGCTCACCCCTTTGTAGGCGCCGTTGCATCTCAGGTGCGTGCTCCTGCATGGCCTTCTCTAAGTCGTCCAGAAACTCTGGCCTATCCACTCCGCGCTGGACTGCGGCCGCGAGTCTGTGGCGATCCCACCGCTCGTCCCTGGCCGATGCTGGTTCGTACTGTTTCGAAATGGTCATCTGCAACAAGATCGGAACGTGGTCTCTAGGGTTCTGGGACGGGATCAACTGGAGGCGCTTCGCAGGGTTCCATAGTACCTTGCAGGCCGATACTTGGTCTCTGAGCCCCTGGGGTATGAAGATGTGGTCGATGGTGGACGTGTGGCCACTGTGTGAATTGTATGTAGGGCCCCCCCCCTTCGATCCGAGGTAACTGCGTCAAACATCTCCAGAGGGGCCAGCAACTCATCCTGGATCAGATTGCCGATCACGTTCTGCTCCCCCATGTTGTACGGGCCCGCCAGGGGCCGCTCCTGTT
Source organism: Prorocentrum cordatum (assembly GCA_963575745.1). Lineage (NCBI taxonomy): Eukaryota > Dinophyceae > Prorocentrales > Prorocentraceae > Prorocentrum > Prorocentrum cordatum. The sequence goes on from CAUYUJ010021627.1 coordinate 223,268, forward strand.
CCCACCAAGACGCCGATGCCGAAGGCGAAAAAGTTCGCGAGCCCCCTCTGAGGCCCATCTGTGTATTGAAGTCCCCCGCGAAGATCGGAGTAGACCTGTTGGGCGCTTTCTGGACCTGCTGGATTCCCCATCGGATAACTTGGGTGGACCCCTTCTCCAAAGCCTTACGCTTCTTCGCCGAGGCGTCTCCGATGGGGGGAACGTATAGCAACACCGCGCTCAGGACGATACTACGATTACGAAGCCGAACCGCTAGACCTCTACCTTGGGCAACCTCTGGGGGGGTGTCGATGTTCCTGATATGTTTGGCCCTGAACATGTTTCCCACCAGGATCGTACAGCCCGCCGAACTATTCGAGGTCCTGCTCTCCATCCTGCGTTCAAGGCGAACGCCCCACCTCCCAACGGCATCCGTGTAACTGCATGGCCTGGTTGAGCTCTCATCCGAGTCCCTGGAAGGAGAACGAGGTCGGCTCGAACCGTTCGCCATATGTCGACCAGCCTCTGTGGTTCCAGTGCCGAGAGTGGGTTGCACAGTACAATCCGCAGCGGTGCGAGCCGCTGCGCCGCCGCCGCCATCCGCTGGCCTAGCGGGCGCACATCGCGCCCAGGCTCGCGTCCGCCAGGCGCGCTGATCCTGGCGGGTGGTGTGCCAGGGAGGAGATGAAGGTACAGTAGAGAGTGGAGGCTGCGCTGGTGCAGAGGTTTCCTCGAGCAGCTGGGGGAGGGAGGAAGGAGGAGGGAGGATGAGGGACGCTGCTCCAGCAGATGCCGCACAGTCGGGAGGGGGCCAACAGGAGGAACAACGGGGAGGTGGGGCGGGAGGAGCGTAGAGAGAAGAAATTCTCGGGATCGGGTGGCTGGACGAGGCCGACGCCGAGGCGAGACACACATCAGCACGATGCGGAGTGCGGCTTCCCCAAGCCCGGAGACACGATGCTTCACACGCTACGGTTTCCCGTGCGCCCCCTCGAACAATTCCCGCCCATCGCTGAGCCGAAATAGTGGCGGGTCTTGCCGCAAGCAACTGGGTACATACCGTCACCAAACGCCATTTGAATGTTGAATACGTGTATTTCGGCAAGCCGGTGTAGCCCAACGTCGCAGACTCTTCTGACCCGTCGACCAGTCCTTCCTGCATGTGAGTCCATCCAAGTCGTTCGGTGCTGACTTTCGCTAACGAGTAGAAGAACTAATGATCAGGATATGTTCGTTTAGATGTTCTGACGAACATGTTTAACCGATTGCCACTGATGGTTATCATTTGAATTCGCAGAAGGGGTCGACATCTAGGTATACGTCTGGGCGTGTGAGGGGAGATGAGTGGACGGAGGGGAAAGGACAAGGACGCTGCTTTGGCCACCTCTCCCTGCTCCTCATCCTCCTCTCCCTCTCCGTCCTCCGCACCTTTCTACTCCTCATGGAGGGGAGGGGAACTGGAGGCCTGCGCATTTTACAGCAGACTCTCTCCCTGGAGACTTGCGCACGACGGCAACTGCCTATGGGAGCGCGCCCGGGACGCCCGAGGCCGCACCAGGGGTGGACAGCCTGGGAGAAACGAGGCGCAGGCTCAAGTCGGGCGTGTCCCTCTACAGGAAGAATATTCAAACATAAAACATTGTCTGGGGACAATGTTTAACTACTTTGGATGCCTTTGGACCAAAAAAATCCAAACAATGGATGGCTTGATCGATAAGAAGATCGGCCGGGAACCCGGGAACCCAAAACCCATTGAAACTTTGGCCAAATCTTCCAATTTCCGCTGGGACCCCTTCAATGCAAGCACTGATTGGGGGCTTTGTTTTTGGTATTTTTGTTTTTTCGTCCAAGATCCGCCTGTAGGAGGACATGCCCGACCTAAGCGCAGGCCCAGGATCGGCGACTCCGAAGGGTGTGGTTTGCAAAGGGTGTGGTTTGCAAAGGGCACCCTGGGGAGCACACTGGGGGGCGGGCGGGGACCTCGATATACAGTGTTCTCCGCTGCGCCCCGAGGAGGCCCGACGAGGACAGTATCGTGCCCCCCATGCCCATCCGGCGCCGATCGCAAAGCACACCCCGGCGCAACCACACCCTCTGTCGTCGCCGACAGGAGCCCCCAGAGGATGCCCTGGCCGCCCCAGCTTCGCGCCTCGCGCCGCGCGCAGCGGCAGGCGCGGCCTGCCCCGCGCAGTCGCGCCCACGACCCTCTGGGGCAGGGCGACTCTCCACGGCACGGACCGCGCCCCTGCGCGCGACGTTTTGCAGTCCCGAAGCGGTGCGGTGGCAGAGCGTGCGGTGACCTCGAAATCCCCCAGGACCTCACCGCACGGCCCGTCACCGCACGGTCTTGGAAGGACCCTCGGACGCCCCGGTGGCCCGAGATGTCCTCGGAGAGGGACTCGAGCCCCAAAACCGTGCGGTGACCCCTGATCCCCACCGGCTCACCACACGGTGTGGTCACCACCCCGTCTGGGGGCCCCCAAGCATGGTTGCCCACTGTCCATCGGCGGCGGGCCTGGGGGGAAGTGAGAAGGGGCGGGCCTCCTCAGAGGGCTCGGGAAGCATTCGGGCCTTCTGAGAAGCTTCGCAAGCCTACCCCCGAAGACGCAGGAAGCCAAGCCTCTCAGGAGGCGAGAGGGCTTCTGACAGCTTGTGAGAAGTCCCGCCGCCTCCCGAGAAGGCCTTCTCCTTCTCGCTTCCCCCCCTCGCTCGCCGCCGAACGGGGAGTGGACGTCCGAGCGATGGCGAAGCCTCTGAGAAGGCCCGCGGGCTTCTGAGAAGCCCCGCCACCTTCTGAGAAAGCTTGCTGCTGCTCAATCCCCCCCCAACGGCGCGCCGCCGAGTCCTCCTCGGGGTGTCCACTCCTGCCGCGGCCTCCAGGGGAAAAGCACGAATTGCGACCCCGCTGTATCAGGGGCCCACCCAGCCGCTGTTCGGAGGGCGCCGTACAGAGGCCCGTGCTCCAGCTCGCACGGCCAACGTCGCATCGGAAGTGTCTCCGGACCACCGGCTAGACGGTTGAGTGACCCCAGGCTTGTGGATACCATGACAATGGACACTCTAAACTCCTCATCATTAGTTTTTTTTATGTAAAGCTGCTCAAACCATGTTTGAAGCATGTCTTTTTGCATGTTTGAGACATGCTTTAGACATCTGGAATATGTTTGACAACATGCCTCCTGTCCATCGATCGTCCTCCACAACTCGGGTATAGGCAGGACCCCAGGTAAGGGGACCCGGTTAATTAGTAGCAGGGCCCCTGGAGCTCCGAAAATTGGCCAGAATCACTGAACCAGGTCTGCCGCAGCTGGTGTTCTTTCGGGTGACGGCAGTTCCGGTTAGTGGAACGGGGCGGGGGGGGCGTCACCCAGTACACACCACTAAACCAGGTCCTACTAAACCTAGTCCTGCCAACGCCCGAACATCCCTGGGCAAGAGTGCCTCTTGGCGCTGCTAGGCTGAAGTCGGGCCTGTCCTCCTACAGGGGAATTCCGGAGGAAAAATTTAACACAGTCAGACAATGCACCAAAATGGGGGGAAACAAAAGACAAAACGAGCAAATCGTCCCCTCACGATGTCTTGACTATTTCTGAACGTTCCTCCCGTAGAGGGACACGCCCGACCTCACCCTGGGCAAGGCTGCCTCCTGGCGCTGCCGGGCCGCTGCGTGCGATGCGACCGCAGCGGCCCGCCTCTGCGTGGACCTGGCCGCCCCTCGCGCCCGAAGGCCGCGCACCGAGGTGACATCCACTCATCGGCCTGACCCTACAGGGCAGTTTTTAATACTGGGATGTTTTGAAATATCGGATTTTAATACATGATTAGTTTAGGAATAAATTTATGCATGAACTCATCGTTGTTTAAATACTGAATCCCTGCACTTTTACTACATGATCCGCACGCGGAGCATGTATAAAAAACGGCACTGTAGGAAGGAACGAAGCCTCTCTTTCCAAAGATAACGCATGAGGATTGAGCAGGGGCGGGCCGTCCTGGCATTCCTGGAGTCCTGCCACGAAGTGTTCTTAGAACCCAAACAATGTTCTAAGAACAAAAACCATGTTCTCAGAAAATAACCCCGATGTGTTAAACCAAGACAGCCCCGGCCAGAAATGTTCTAAGAACATTTCGTGGAAACCACAAAAGGTTCTTAGAACATTGTTTGGTAGGGCTATAGGCACGCCAGGATGCTTCGTCACTGCTTGAAGGAACGAAGACTAAAGAACGAAGCCCCTTTTTCCCAAGGATGACGCATAAGGAACGACAATCATAAATAACGCATACGAAACGACAAATAACGCATGCAAGCCTAAGGAACGACCGAGCCCCTTTTGAGCAGTAAGTGTTCCTCAATCAAGCCGCTGACTGTACGTTTCCTGCAGGGACGCCAGCGACATGGACTTCTGAGACCTCGTTGTTGCATTTGAGACCTCGAAAACTAGCAGTGCGCACAAGGGGGTGGAGGGAGAGGGGAGGGCTTCTTAGAAGGAGGCTGCTTCTTAGAAGGCGCTGGCCTTACATCTATACACAAGACCCGCGCCTTCCAAGAAGCAGGGGTGCTTCTAAGAAGCCCTCCCCCCTCCCCCCACCCCCCTTTGCTCGTGGCTGCTAGCGAAAGCGTCCTGCAGCGACCTCGTGGGCGAAGCCGAACGGACTTTTGAGAAATCGGCATCGCCCATCTCTAAAGTCCCTTTCCCTGGGGTCCCTTTTGAAACCACATGGCAAGGGTCCTTCTGGCGAAGGAAGGGTCACTCTGACGCCTAGCCGAGACAACACAACCCCAAATGTGCACCATCCTCTTATCGGGGGCGGCCAAGAGGGGGGCGTCCAAGAGGGGGGGCGCAAATCCTGGCCGGCGGCATGTGCGCGGCCCAGGGAGGGGGGCCGGGGACGTAATGAAACAAGAATAGGCGCCATGAAATCTGGGCAGATATCATGGCCCACGCCATGATATCCACCCCTCCCCTAGTCATCCGCCCCCTCTTTGCCGCCCCCGATCTTAGGAAAGGTGGCAAAGCCTCAAGCTCGCGCGCCCCGACGCCCCACGGCCGCCGGCCCGGGCAAAACTCAGACAACGGTCCGATCCCCTGGTCACGTGCCGGGCGCCTCGGGAGAGCATCAGCTGAGCGACAGAGAATAGAGGCATCCTAGATTTAGGTCGAGCATGCCTCCCACGGGCTGATTGTGTACGAAAAAAATAAAGATCGTTCAAAAATATTCCAAAATGGCCAGAAATAGTCGAAACAAAAATCGTCCCAAGACTATTTTTTAACTATCTTTGAAAATTCCTCCTGCAGAGGGACACACCCGACTTAGTCCTAGATGGGGTCCGAGTAGATGGGGTCGGAGGATCGCGCCGCATCGCCAATGCATCGGCGACGCCTCAGCAATGCATCGGCGCTGCATCGGCGACGTCGGCGACGCATCATCGGCGACGTCGGCGTGGAGAACAAAGGGCTCCGCATGGAGCCGCACCGCCGATGCATCGACGATGCGGCGCGATCCCTCGACCCCATCTACCCGCACCCCATCTCGGGCCGGGCGAAAGGGGGAGATAGTAAAGGGGTGGTTCGAGAATCAGCTCACGTAGCTGATTTTCCTGGCGCCTCCCGGCGCCGGAGGCGCCCATGTATCGAGGAACGGGCCCGACGGCGGGGCCGAAACCAGCTGCATGCAGCAAATTTCGTACCCCCCCCCTTTCCCTATCCCTCCCTTTCGTTCGGCCCGACCATCTACCCGGACCCCATCTGGGAGGCCTGGAGAGGAGAAGGGTCCCTCTACGCAAGGCGGCGGGGCGGACCTCACTCAAAGGCTTCGGCGGGCGGCCAGCCCCGGCACACCCCGTGGAGGAGAGGGCGCGCCACGCGCGCGGGGCTATCCGCGAGGTGAACCCTTCCTTCCTGTGCGTCGCTGCGTTGTGCACCAGCCCTGGTCCTGGCCGGGCTCATCTCGGGCGTTGGCAGAACTGGGTTTAATGGAACCTGGTTCAATGATGTGTACTGGGGATGCCCCCCCGCCCCGTTCCACTAACCGGAACTGCCGTCACCCGAAAAAACACCAGCTGCGGCAGACCTGGTTTAGTGATTCTGGCCAAGTCAAGGGCTCCGGGGCCCTACCACTAACCGGGTCACCTTACCTGGGGTCCTGGCTATACCCGATCATCCTGGGCCCGGCCCAGGGCGGCCCCGCCTGTCCAGGCAGGGCCAGGTGGCCCCCAGAGGCCCCAGGGGCTCCGAACGGGGCCAGGATTAGCACCATCCCTTCAGACAACCGATGTCTTGGTTCTCTCAACACGGGGTTCCCGCAAGTCCCAACCCTTTCCCCAAGAACACCGCTGCGTCCTGGGTAGTTTTTGGACGGCCCCTGGAGCCCGAAAGCGGAACCCAAACGCTGGAAACGGGGAAGCGGCCTCGCCCATACTCTTGTCAGACTTGGGATGTCTGGGTCTGGCATGGGGGGTGACGGCAGGGGGGGGTTGGCTCGGGGTCGGCGATGCACCGCCGATAGATCGGCGACAGGCCCTCGATGGCGAAACTGCACGCTCCCGGCGGGGTGGGCCACGAGGCACCTGTTTTTGGCAATGTGTGGGCCATTTGGAGTCGTTGCGTTCCCCCTCTGAGCCTATCCCCCCCGACGCTGCCCCTGACCGTAGCAGGGGGGGGGGAGAATGAATGTATGAATGAAAGGACCCGAAGGGGGGTTCACAGCACTAAACTATTGCCAACACGCACCAGAGGCGCATAGCGCCATGACA
>CAUYUJ010021627.1:240000-297500 GCA_963575745.1 Prorocentrum cordatum
CCCTCCTCCCTCCTGCTCCCCCCCCTCCTCCCTCCTGCTCCCCCCCCTCCTCTCCTCTTGCTCCTCCTCCTGCTCCTCCTCCTGTTCCCCCCCCCCTCCTCCCTCGAGCCTTCGAGCTGCGGGCCTTCGTCGAGGAACAAGCAATGGCATGACCATTAACCTTCGGAGGTCCGCGCGGACATCTGACAGTGTACCTTTATGCTTATGTATTATGTTCCTCGAATTGGCTCAACAATCGGAGCTGCCCTGAAATTCATCCCTTTCCTTATAACTAACTCCTCCCTGTCGCACCCCGAGATGCGTCGGTAGGGCGGGCCATTCCTTTCGCCTGAAACTGACTCACCAGCTGTGGTACATAAGCAGAAACATGTGCGACATATTCACGGATTGAAGGAGGGTGGGTTTCAAAAAGTTGCTCTCGCCTTGGCGCCGTGCGCATTCGATGTCAAAGTTTGCGAGATCTTCAATGGTGGAGGGCGGGTGGTCTTCAAGATGTGGCTAGCGCCTCAACGCCGCGCACATTCGTCCTACAACTTTGCAAGAGTTTCACGGGTGAAGACAGTACAATGGATGACAGTTCACAATGATCCTTCTACAAGAAACCCAACCCTGAGACCCTAGGCCGTCCATCGATTCTTGGTGTGGGAACGTCGCGCTTTCCACTGCAACACCATCGAAACGAAAGAAACCCTGGGCACCCTGGAAGCAAACGGGGTATTTCTTGGCATGGGCCCCCAATGTGCCTTACCAAACTGTGGCTCTCGCCTCAGCACCGTGCACACTCGTCCTAAGAGCTTACAACAATTTCAAACATTGTTCTGGTTGTCATCCGCGAAATTGTGTCCTGGCACAACGTAAGCCTGTGAGGGCACAGCCGTCGCATTGATTCGCGGTGTTGAATCCCCACGATTGGTGTTCTGGCACGGTTCAGGATCGTCAGGACGAAACAACCATGCTGATTCGCGGCGTTGAAGTCCCAGGGCTGGTGTTTCGGCACGGTCCATGATTTGCATAATTACTGTTGTCTTACACCGTGGCATTTCCCTCGGTGCAGATGAACCATTTTAGGGGCCTGTGCGCAGCGAACTTGGAGGGGGTTTCTTGCAACAGCGTTGATGGATCTTTGGATTGCACGGGTCCTCCTCTCCTCTTCTTGCTCCTCCTCCTTCTCCTCCTCCTCCTCCTCTTGGTCCTCCTCCTCCTGGTCCTCCTCCTCCTCCTCCTCCTTCTCTTCCTCTCCCCTGACCTCCTCGCGTTAAAGAAAAATCGCGACGGTGCGTTTTTTCGCGGTATTCGGCCTGGAGTGGCCCTTGCCGGGCCTGGGGACCGCCAGAGAAAGACTCGGGATGAAAAGCTGGTCCCTGAGGTCCAGACCCCTGGGTAACCACGCTGCGAACAACAAGCGGCGTCGGATGTCTGGGTCTTCTTCTTCTGCTTCTTCCTTTTGTTTGTCTTACTGTTCCTCCTCCTGTCTATATAGAACGAGAGAACGAGAGAGAGGGTGAGAGAGCGAGAGAATCAACAACAAAATTGAGATAGAGAAAAACTGCTGCAACAAACCAGAAGAGAAACAATCATGAACACACACTAGCCGAAGAGGGAGAGCGAGAGACAGAGAGACAGAACGAGAGAGATCGGACCGATTCGCGCGGGTGTCCGCGTAGGCGCCTGGCGGCGAGCGGCCTGCACGCCCCGTTTCCTTGGCCGGAGCGAGTCGGCTACAAGGGGGCCCTGCACGCTCGTCTAGGGCGGGGGGCCGGGGGAGGCGGGAGAGGGAGGGGCGAGGGGGGCCCCCCCCAGCGAGAAAATTGTGGAACTGCGATTCTGCATCGCTATGGTCCGAGCCCACCCGGTGGGGCAGGCGAGGCCTGCGCCCGTCTTCGGCGTGACGGCACCTCGCTGGAAGTGGCGGCATCGATCCAGCACCCCTTCAGCACCTGCAGTGGGGAAGGCCACAAGGGGCGCTTGCCGGGCGGCGCACGGGCCTTGAAGGGGAGGTTGGCGGGAGCTTCTGGCGAGAAGCGTTTGGGCCGCGTGGAGGGCGGCCGCGACGGAGGCGGAAACGCTCGCCGCCGAAGGGGCCAGCGAGGCCTGACGCTGAGCGGCGGCGTGAAGCTCACGCAGCGTATTGAAGTGCTGTGGCGTCGTGCGGCGGACAGGGTCAGAAAGGGACTCTGGGTCTGCTCGAGCTGGCGCTCCAGCCGCGGCAAGCGGTCTGCCGCGGGCTGGGCCTGGGCCGGAGTGGCTTGTCCCTGACACGGGAGGGGGCCAGCGCGGCCGCCTGGGCGGCGCGCCAGGCTCAGCGCGCGGCGGGCGTGATTCCCCTGCGCTCGGCCTGCGCCCGAGTGGGGGGGCGAATCCGGAAGGCGCGGGGCGCGCCAAAGGCGGCAAAGAAATAAAGAAAGAGAGGGGAAAGAGAGAGAGAGAGGGGAGAGAGAGAGGGAGAAGGAGAAAGAGAGAGAGGCACAAAGCAAACAAAGAAACAACACATAATGAACTACAGAAAGAAAGAGAGGAGGAGGAGGAGGAGGAGGAGGAGGAGAAGGAGGAGGAGGGAGCGAGAGAGAGAGAGAGAAACAAAACAACACTCAACAAAGACAAATATAATAGAGAACTAGAGAGAGAGAGAGCGAGCGAGAGAAAGAGAGAGAGAGAGAACACAAAAGAGAGACAGAGAGAAACATGTCTGTATATATATATAGAGAGAGAGAGAGAGAGAGAGAGAGAGAGAGAAAAAAAAAAAGAGAGAGAGAGAGAAAGAGAGAGAGAGAGAGAGAGAGAAAGAGAGAGAGAGAGATTCAGAGAAAAGCGAAACGGAGAGACCGCGACAGAAGGGCGCCGCGAAACGTCGCGACAACGCGACGCACCAACTCGGCCGTTTTCGGCGCCCGCGCGGGGCTCGACGGGAGCAGGGCCGCTCGGGCGCCGCCTGGCGCCCAGGGCGCGCGCCTCGACAGGAGCAGGTAGAGGAGGAGGATTGATTGTTGACGTCCACAGCCAAGGGCCCCACACAGCGGGGCGGCCACGACATTGCCGCGCGCGGGGCCCAGGACGGCGCATTGGCTGCTCAGGGGCCCCACGGCGACCCGCACGCGCGGCCGGCGGGCCGGGCCGGCCGAGCGGAACGGGAAAAACGCAAACCGCGGCAGTCGGGTTGCTGAGGACCTCCAGCGGTGCGATCAGCAAACCCGACCGCCGCGGCAACGACGACGACACGACGGAGAAACGACACGACACGACGGAGAGGACGAACCGCCCCGCACGACCCCTGGGACGGAAAGCCCAGGGAAGGACACCTGGCCCGAACGGGGGACCTGCGCGCCAGGCGACCCCCTGGGGAAGGGGACGGCGCTTTTGGCGGCCGTCCCCAGGTGCGGGGGCTTGTCGCCCCGGAGGCCCAGCGCTCCCCGACTGCGCCAGGGGGCTGAACAGCCCGACCCCACTCTTGGGGGCCCCCCCGGGGCATTGGGGAGGAGGAGGAGGAGGAGGAGGAGGAGGAGGAGGAGGCGGAGGAGGAGGAGGAGGAGGAAGAGGAAAAGGGGGAGGAGGAGTAGCAGGAGCAGGAGCAGGAGCAGGAGCAGGAGCAGGAGGAGGAGGAGGAAGGAGCACGAGGAGGTGGAGGAGGTGGAGGAGGAGGAGCACGAGGAGGAGCAGGAACCTGGCCTCTTGGGGGGCACCTGGCCAGTCCCTTGGCCGCTTCGCTCCCCGCGGCCGCGCGGCCGACCACGCGCGCCCGCGTGCCGCCGGCCCCCATCGGAGGAGGGCACCTCTTCGGCCCAAGGCCGCGGAGCGCGGTCGTCTGCCGTCATGCCTCGGCCCTGGGGTCCCGTGCCGATATGTGCTCGATAGCGCCTGCTGTCTTCTATCCTGCCGCTCTCGCATCCCTGAATCCCGACTCGGCGCGTCGCTTCATGGACTCGCGACTCCGTCCTCCCCCTGCCCTCCCCTACCCTCCCTCCCCTCATCCCCTCCATGGCGTCCCTCCTCCTCCGCGGCAAACACTCCGCGGACACCGCGTCCTTGATCGGCGCGGGGGCGCGCGGAGAAGAGAAGGAGGGAAGGATGGAAGCAGGCAGGGAGGGAGCAGGAAGGGAGGAGGAGACGGAGGAGCACGAGATGGATGAGAAGAGGAAGAGGGCGAGGGAGGAGTCGCGAGAGGAGAGTACCCCTCTCGAGGCAACGCTGTCGAGGGGTCAGCGCTCGTCGGCTCCTCGATCAAGGCAGAGGCCTTCTCGACGCCGCTGCCGCGCTGCCCAACGCTCAACTTGACAGTGAGCGGCTCCGATAACTCCGAAGGGTCGTGGCCCTGCACCCCCTTTCCGCAGAGCCAGACCTGGCGTGACGAGAAGGGGGGAGGGAGGGAAAGCCATGGGGGCAGGAGACGGGGAGAGGATATGGTGGAGGGAGGGTACGGGGGATGGGGGGGTGGATGGAGGGATGAATGCAAAGACGACGAAGAGAATGAGCATGATGGTGATCATGATGAGGGTGATGACGAGGACAGGTATTAAATCAGGCGTGTCCCCCTACAGGCGAATTTTGGGCGACAAACTAGACATACCCTACACATACTCCAAAATGGTAAAAGAAAAATCAAACAATCGTCCCCAGATAATGTGTTACTATCTTTGAATAGGCCTCCTCTAGAGGGACAGGCCCGACTTAATACTACGTGGCAGGAGTATGAGCCGGAGTCAAAGTGGATGGATCGAGTGAATCAGACCGTTCTGGAAGGCTCCGAGAGCGTTCCTAGAAACTCTGGAGCTATGAATCCCGATCCTGGATCCGACTCAGAAGAGTGGAGGATGAGGAGGAGGAGGGACAAGCGCGGACGATTCCTAGATCCCCCCCTGTTTCGGCGAGTACCTTCGCGCCACCGGACTGGTCCACAATGCTCCTCATGTTCCTGCCGCCCTGGCCGATGATCCTGCGGGCGATGGGGCACACCTCCTCTCTCTCTTCGGTTCCGCCTGTGTACACGTGCCTCCCCCTCTTCCACCCTGATCTCCCCGCCTCCGTATCCTCTCGCAAGCTGGTGTGTGCTCGGTGAGACGTGAAGCTCACGGTCGGGTCGTCCTCCTGCCCAAGCGTAACAACTATCCCGATGCCGAATATCTTGTGCGAGATGCGCAGCCGCTGTGTGCCAGCAGAGGCAATGCGATCGCCAACCAATGTGCCTGGCTTTGAGCCGTGGACATGCTCGTAGCCAATACAGTAGGGGCCCAACCACAAGAAACATTCCGCAAGAAACCCAAGCCCGAGACCCTAGGACGTCCATTGATTTTTGGCGTGGGATCGTCACGCTTTCTCCATGGCAGAACCATCGAAACCCAAGACACCCAGGAGGCAAGCAGGGTGCTTCTTGGCATGGGTCCCCGCTGTATGATCAAGCGGATGAAGGGCGCCCCGCTCCGACGTGCCGTGAGGCCCTTGGAACAACTCAAGGCTGGAAGTGCCGCTCTAACGTGGAAGGGCCTTGGCGTTAACTCGGGCGTGTCCCCCTACAGGCGGACGTTGGACGAAAAATCAAATATAGTCAACAAATACCGAAACATCGTCCAAATATCATCGAAAACTCGTACCCTAACTATGTTTGAATATCCCCCTGTAGAGGGACAGGCCGGCCTTAAGCCTACCTCCCTGTTGCTGCCCATGGGTGGCACGACTGCGCGCCAGGTGCCCCGTGCTGCCGGTGGAGTGCTGGCTGCGGTGCCCGTAGAGTGCTGGCTGCCGGCGGGCGTGCCGCCGAGCCTCGGTGGCCATCCTCGGCGCGGCGCAGGGCCCTCCCGTGAGGGAGTGCACGGCGGCGCGGCGGCGCGCCGCCGCGCGCAGCGGCGGACTCGGGCGCGGGGCTGGCGAGACCGAGTAGAAGAAACAAACAACTCAACACAAACTTCTGGCGCTCCGCGCGAAATTTCTTGGATCCGCGCCGATACCCCCCCCCTAGCGCGCGGAGCGCGCCAGGGGCGGCGCTGAAGGCGCCGCCGGGGAGCCCCAGGCGCGGATCCAAGAAATCCGCGCGGAGCGCCAAGAGTTTATGTTCATGGCGTGTTCTCTTCTTCGAGCGCGAGCGCGCGCGTCGCCGAGTGGTGCTCGACTCCACGCAAAGCGTGTCCCTGAGTAATGAAGAGTGACCTTTGGTGCGCGGCTTCTGGGCGCCGCGGGGGGCCCAGACACGGGCGCGCAGGACGCTACTATATCGGGTCGAGCTCGGCGATCGGGGGAACCCAACGGGCCCGCACCAAAGGTCACTCCGGCGAAAAGATCACTCTTGCGTGCGGTCGAGGTGCCGAGTGGTGCTGTTGAGCAGGGGCCGACCGTCCCGGCAGTCCTATAGGCCTACCACGATATGTTCTCTGAACCCTCAAATCTTCTAAGAACCAAAACCGTGTTCTCAGAACAAACCCGATGTGCGAAACCAAGACAGTCTCGGCCAGAACTGTTCCAAGAACAGGCCGAGCAGACCACAACAAGGTCCTTAGAACATTCTCTGGTGGGCCTATAGGAAGCCAGGACGCGTCGCCACTGCTCGAGGTGCTGAGGCCTCCCCGGGGGAGGCCGAGTGGCGTGTAGGCGCCCTGGCCGCGCTCCACACTCGCCGGCGAGGTAGCCGTTGCAAGGCCCCCCGGCGGCCCAGTGCCCAGAGTCTCATGGCTTTGACCCTGGACAGTGAGCTTCCGATTGTCGAGCTCTCGACAAGCCACTCGTTGTGCCTGCAGACTTTGAACGCAGACACCTGGAATTCGTTCAGAGGCACGCTGCTGTGGCAACTGAACTATGGGGGTATTCCCCGGATCACTTGCGCGCAGGGGACTCGCCTCCCTCACTCACCTGGAGAGCCATTGCTCTGCACATCAATGGTTCGTCGCAGGCTCCGTGAAGCTGGCCGCAGGTCTCGCCCTCAAAACTGTCACGGGCAAGCTGGAGACCTTAGGCGGCGTCGCGATTGTGGCATCACGCTTGCGTGGTACCAAGTGCTTTGGGCCCGTAGGAGGAGCAGGAGGAGGAGGAGCAGTGTAAACCCAAGAATCATCAACGATGTTGGAATTAACCCTCCCTCTAAGCTCCCTCTTCACAGGCCCCTACAACGGTTCATTTCCATTGAGGGAACTGCCTCGGCGGAAGACAACCGTTTGAAGATCCTGAAGCATGCCAAAACATTGTTCTCGGGGTTTCGTGCCAGCACGCCATTTTTTGAGACTTCAACACCGCGAATCAACATAGCTGTTGCACCCGCGAAATAAATCCGACATCCGTCCAGCACACCATGTCTGGTACGTTGATGATGGGAATCCGTAAAACTCTTTCAAATGTTTAAAACGAATGTGCGCGGCGCTAAGGCGAGAGCCACATGTTGAAAACGACCCGCCCTCAATCCATGAAACTCTTGCCACTGTTTAAGCTTCAAGGTCATAAACGATGAGGTAGTCTCAGGCGAAACGCCCGGCCTGCCCTAAAGACTGGCCTCGGGGTGCGACAGGGAGAATTTATCCATAAGGAAGGGAATGGAGGAGGAGAAGGAGAAGGAGGATGAGGAGGAGGGGGAGGATGAGGAGACGGGACAGCATGAGGGAACGAGGAGAAGGAGAAAGAAGGATGAACTCGAAGCTGGTCCTGCGGACGACCCGGAACTTGTCCTCGTCCTCGATGCCGACCCGCCAGCGCCAGATCGGCTCCGCCCGACGGGAGGATGCTCGGGGGATGGGGAGCGGACAAGGGGCGGCCTGGGCACGCGGTCGGACCCGCTCTTCAGGAGGGCAAGGAGGAGGTGAGGAATGGGGCGAACGGAGGGGAGGAGGGGCCGAGGTCTAGGATGGTGAGGAATGCGGGAGGGAGCGAGGGAGGGGGGAGGGGCGGGAGGAATGAGGGAGAGAGCGAGGGAGGGGGAGGGGGGCTGAGGGGGAGGCATGGGAGGAGTTAGGGGGGAGCGAGTGAGGTGGCGGAGCAAGGGAGGGAGGGATGGAGGGATGGGAGTAATCAGGAAAGGGGGAGGAGCACATGGGGCTGGCTGGAGCACACAGGGCCAGGGGACCGCACAGCATCGCCGATGCATCGACGACGTCGGGATCGGATCTCCAGATTGGACCGCATCGCCGATGCCTCGGCGGCGCGGCGCGACTCTCCGACCCCCATCGGCTCGGACCCCGTTCGGGTGGCCTGGATTCCTGTCGCTCTCCTGCACTATCCCGTGCGGAAGTTACGCTTTCCTGGCAGTCCCGCTGCTTTGGGCTGGAGTAGCGGATCTGGCGCAGAGGGGTCCGCGGGGGGAGTGGCAATGGTACTTGCAGTACTTGGCGCCTGGATGCAACAACTTGCGCGCCAGATGCATTCCGTTGCGTGGGGCAAGTGTGCACTGTCTCGCGCGCCGTAGTTGTCGCCCGTGCCGTGCGGAAGGGGCTCAGGGACACACACAGACGAGTAGATACAGATCCCAAGACCCCCCATGCGTTCTCATGTTTCCTGGTATCTCGTCTTCCCCGCCACTTCCCACATGTTTTCGCATCTTCCTGGGGATCGCCGGTACGCCTGGGCGACCGTTGCGTTTGGGTGGCGCCGCCGCTTCGAGCCCTGGGTCGTCGGGCGAGCGAAGGCCAGCCCAGATCCGCGACCATCGGCAGGTGCTTCACGCCCCTCCCCGCCCTCTCTCTATATCTGTCTCTCTTTTTCTCTTCCTCTCGGGGATTAATGGTGTCTATGTATTCTTTTCCGCCCGAAATGTCTAGACGACGAAGAAAATGGACAAACGTAAACCTTTGACACTCCGCGCTGATTTCTCGGATCCGCGCCGGACCCCCCCCCCCCCTGGCGCACGGAGCGCGCCAGGGGCGGCGCCGGAGGCGCCGCTGGGGGGCCCAGCGCGAATCCAAAAAACCCGTGCGGAGAGCCAACAGTTTATGTTTGTACAGCATTCTCGTCTTCGACGTTTGGCCCCCCATCAGACTACCTACCAGACCACCCCAACCCAAACCGAAAACCCGAATTTCATTCAACTTGCGGGCCGGGGGCGGGTGCGGGGTCCGTTTTCGCCCCCCCCCCCCCCCCCCTCCTGCGTTGGGTACTCGTTTTGAATAGAACACTGCGGTCGCGTTTTCTTCCTCCTCCCGCCTCCTCCTCTCTTCCCTCCTCCTCTCTTCGGGTTGCGATCTGTGAGACTGTCGCCACTTTCGAAGGCTGCTTGGGTGGCCAGCGGAGTGAAACCCCACGCAGACTTAGATTAGACCTCGCCATCCGTGGGGGGCTGCGATCTGCGAAACTGTCGCCACTTTCGAGGGCTGCTGGGGGTCCAGCGGAGTGACGTCTTACGCAGATTCAGATGGGACCTCGCCATCCCTGGGGGGCTGCGATCTGCGAAACTGCCGCCACCTTCGAGGGCTGCTGGGGGGTCCAGCGGAGTCGCGTTTTACGCAAATTCAGATTACACCTCGTCATCCCTGGGGGGGTGCGATCTGTGAAACCGTCGCCACTTTCGAGGGCTGCTTGGGTGGCCAGCGGAGTGACGCCCTCACGCAGACTCAGATCAGACCTCGTCATCCCTGGGAGGCTGCGATATGTGAAACTGTCGCCATTTTCGAAGGCTGCTGGAGGGCCCAGCGGAGTGACGCCATACGCAGACTCAGATTAAACCTCGCCATCTCTGGGGGGCTGCGATCTGTGAAACTGTCGCCACTTTCGAGGGCTTCTGGGGGGTCCAGCGGAGTGGCGTTTTACGCAATTCAAGTTACACCTCGTCATCCCTGGGGGGCTGCGATCTGTGAAACTGTCGCCGCTTTCGAGGGCTGCTGGGGTGGCCAGCGGAGTGAGGCCATACGCAGATTCAAATATTAGACCTCGCCATCCCTGGGGGGGTGCGATCTGTGACACCGTCGCCACTTTCGAAGGCTGCTTGGGTGGCCAGCGGAGTGACGCCCTCACGCAGACTCAGATTAGACCTCGCCGTCCCTGGGGGCTGCGATCTGTGAAACCGTCGCAACTTTCGAGGGCTGCTGGAGGGTCCAGCGGAGTGACGTCTTACGCAGACTCAGATTCGACCTCGCCATCCCTGGGGGGGGGGCGATCTCCGAAACTGTCGCCACTTTCGAGGACTGCTGGGGGTCCAGCGGAGTAGCGTTTTACGCAGGTAGACCTCGCCATCCCTGGGGGGCTTGGATCTGCGAAACAGTCGCCACTTTCGAAGGCTGCTGGGGGGCCAGGCGGAGTGGCGTCATACGCAGATTCAGATTAGCCCTCGCCATCCCTGGGAGGCTGCGATCTGCGAAAATGTCGCCACTTTCGAAGGCTGCTGGGGGGCCCAGCGGAGTGGGGCCATACTCAGATTCAAATATTAGACCTCGCCATCCCTGGGAGGCTGCGATCTGCGAAACTGTCGCCACTTTCGAAGGCTGCTGGGGGGCCCAGCGGAGTGGGGTCATACTCAGATTCGGACTAAACCTCGCCATCCCTGGGGGGCTGCGATCTGCGAAACTGTTACCACTGTCGAAGGCTGCTCGGGGGGGGGGGGGCAGCGGAGTGGGGTCATGCGCGAATTCAGATTAGACCTCGCCATCCCTGGGGGGGCTGCGATCTGCGAAACCGTCACCACTTTCGAGGGCTGCTGGGGGGCCCAGCTGAGTGGGGTCATGCGCAGGTTCCGATTCGACCTCGCCATGCTTGGGGGCTGCGATCTGCGAAACTGCCACCGCTGTCGAGGGCAGCTGGAGAGGGAGGGGGGGCAGCGGAGTGGAGTCATGCGCAGGTTCAGATTCGCCCTCGCCATCCTTGGGGGATGCGATCTGTGCAACTGTCGCCACTTTCGAAGGCTGCTGGGGGGGCCAGCGGAGTGGGGTCATACTCAAATTTAAATTAGACCTCGCCATCCCTGGGGGGCTGCGATCTGCGAAACTGTCGCCACTCTCGAAGGCTGCTGGGGGGCCCAGCGGAATGGGCCACGCGCAGATGCAGGTTTGACCTCGCCATGCTTGGGGGGCTGCGATCTGCGAAACCGTCGCCTCTTTCAAAGGCTGCTGGGGGGCCCAGCGGAGTGGGGTCATGCGCAGATTCAGATTAGACCTCGCCATCCCTGGGGGGCTGCGATCTGTGAAACAGTCGCCACTTTCGAGGGCTGTTGGGGGGCCACGCGGGGTGACGTCATACGCAAATTCACATTACCCCCCCATTCCATCCTTCTCCTGCCCCTCGTTCCTGTCCCCGTTAGTCTTCGAGCCTGGGGCTTCAATCCTCGTTCTTTCGATTGTCGTCCTGTGAGTCGTGCAGCGCATGCGCATCCCATGTAGTTCGCGCAGCAATTCACCGCGTCTACACTGTCGCTGTTTCTGCTAATGTTGGCCTGCTCCTCTTACCACGTGGTGCACATGGGTTGGGTGCGTCGCAGGGCAATTTCCTTCAAATGTTCCCCGCCCCCCCCCCCCCGCCCTCTCTGGAAATAGGGCGCAAATTGAAGCCTTCGGGTTGGGTTGGGGCGGTCTGGTTGGTGGCGGCCATCTGCGCCGAGCCCGCTGCGCCAGCTCAGAGTTCCTGGGTAGGCCCGCGCCTCGGCGGCGCTGGCGTGGCCGGGCGCTGCTTGATGCGGGCCCCGTCGCACGAGGGGAGGGGCGAAGAAGCGCGCGCCGTTCGTGCCTCGTTGTGGCCCCAGGGGGGAACAGCCAAGACGCCGTCGGGCAGCTGCGCAATCGTGGCTGCACGGTCCAGCGAGGCCCGTGTCGGATACAGGCGTTGCCCCGCTGTTCACCCGCTGTGGAGGTCAAGCTGGTGCTGATACGGATGCTGCTGCTGATGCTGGTGCTGCTGCCGGCGATGATGATGCTGATGAGGATGATGATGGCGCTGCTGGCGATGACGTTTTCCTCGACGTCGGGACCGGACAACAGACAGATAAACATTCGTCGCGTACAATCGAGGATCCGTCGCAGAAAGCATCCAATGCTTTCATGCTGCCCCGCGCGAGCCCGTCATCCGTGGGTGCTGCACAGGGGGGGGCGCCCTTCACAGCGCTAGCCAGACAACGAGAGACTTTCGACATAAGCTGACACTCGTTACATGACCCTGCAGCGAACGCAAGTCGAGGCCATGACCGCGTCGACTATCGCAGCGTGAGTGCTCGGGATCGGGCGTGGGTGAAAATCAACAAGGTCGAGACAGAGTGAAAGGCGCTAGCAATGCGCATGCGTGCTCAGATCCGTGGAGCCCGCGGTAAGCGTCGAGGTCACTGCTGTAATCGATGGCCAAATCGTTGACAATCATCAGCGCACCGTCCACGTCCCAGAAAGAGTGGGACACGGTGGCGTCGAACACGCGCTCGGCGGCCGAGCGTGCGATCTCCTCGCTGGTGCTCGTGGGGCGGGTCATCTCGGCGGCGATGGCCTGGTTGATGGCGTCGCGGATGTCGGCGCGGATGAACTTATCGATGGAGCCGGTCATTGCAAGGGATCTCCGTATCATCCAGCAGGTGTCAACAACCGCGTGCTCCTTCGGGCGGCTGGTCTCGTCCTTTGTGGTCGAGTTATGGTGGCACTGCGTACCCAGCTTGAGAGGACTGCCCAAGTCTCTCCGAGACTGCTCGTCGTCGACGTTCGTTTCGGCCATCTCGGCGTAGTTGGAGTCGGTCATGGAGGGGGCATCCGCACCAGCGTAGCATGTGTCAACGATCTCTCGCTCCTCAGCTCGTCGCCGTTCGTTTCGGCCATCTCGGCGTACGTGTCCAGCGGCTGATTCGTGTTGAGCTCGGCCCCGCAGCGCCGTTCTTCCTCAACTGCGTGAGAGAAATCGCACGTGAATTGCTTGTTCTCGGTCAAGCTCTCCTCGGGGATGAGGTCGCGCATGCGCGTGGACTCGGGCACCTCGTCGGTGACGACGGCGGTGTGCGGTAGGTCATATGCATGTCGTAGAACTGGTCGGTCCTCTGCCTGTAGTTCAATTCATGCCCTGGCGGAAGGCCAGTGGCAACACCCATCTGGAAATGGCGCTGTCGAAGCCGATCGCGGTGCGCCTGGGCTCGTGAGTGCCGCCCACCTGCGGGGGCGCCAAAACGCGCTTCATCCGCCGAGGTCATGCGGTGCCAGGCCCCCTGACAGTGCTCGGCTGGTGCGCGGAACCCGCGCGCTGGAGCACCACGCGGCGACATGGCGGTGTGCGGGGCATCTTCGGGGCGCGCGTCTCTGGGGCTAGGCGGGGACGGCGCTGCAGAAGGGCCGTTGCTCCTTAAGAAGGCCTGAACGCGCGGCGGCCTTCTGATGATGATGATGATGGTCTTCTTCTTCTGCCCCCGTTGAGACCCCCCGTTTGCCTGGCGAAGCATGGTGCACGGGCGACGGCCAACTGGAATCACGGTCGCGAGGACAACTAAAAGCCGAGGCCCCCTCGATAGCACGAGGGGCCTGCTGCGCGCTCCAAGGTGACGAGATAAAACGCGCGAGCGGAACCATTCGTCACGAAGCACTGGCCCCCAGACAAGCACTGGAGCGGCGCTGGCGGCAGCTGGCCGCCACCGCCCACACGCTTGCAGAGCGCATTCAGACACCTGAATGCCGCCCACAACTGCCAAAAACGCCAGCGGTCGAAAACTTCAAATCCCACGAAGCTTCCGCTTTCGCGAAACATCTTTCGAGTGGCACAAACTAGAAAAGGGGGAAGGGATCTCACGATAAGCCGAGAGGCCTCTCAGATACTCAGCTGGCCCTCCACCCTCACATTGAACTCTAAATTCTGAACTAACTCCATCACATTGAACTCTGGGTTCAGAACGAACTCCCCTATCTAGAGAGAGAAAAAAAAACATAAACTAAACTACGCCTTGAAAACGATGATGATTTTAGGCACCCTGTGCGCGTACAGGCTTACCCCTTTGAAACGCGCTCGCGATTCATATCACTCTTCTGGCGATTGGCGCGCGTTGGCGCCCAATCGGCAGAAGAGTGGTATGAGCAGCGCGGTCTTCACTTTCGCGTAGGGTTCGCGCTCGTGTTCATCATAGTCAGTCGGCGTCCATGCGCTCACGCGGGGCGTTTCAATTGCCAGGCCGAACAACGCGCGCGTCGACGGCGCAGTCGGGCGACGATGGTGGCACAACGGGTGAACAGAGGGGCGCAGGCGCCAACTTACGGCGTTCGTATGCGCACCGCCCTGAAACGACTGGCGGTGACCTGTGGCCATTGAGCAATGCGCGCTCCGATGTAGCACCGTTTGATTCCATTGCGGGGATTTGGCGGCGTCGACGGCTCGCCTGGCGAGCGCGCGTCGGCGCCCAGCGGGCGCATTTTCGCGCGAATGGCGGCTCGGAATTTGCCACCATCAGAAAGCAAAGCATGCCATGCGACGCCGCCTGCGCAAGCGCGCAGCTTCGCGCGTACAACGGGCAGACGCGCAATTTCGGTATGGCCCCCCACCCGTTCGCTCTCTCAGTCCCCCCGCAGCGCCCCCCCCCCATTGCACTGCTCGCGCGCGATGGGGGGGGGGGCGGGCAGAAAGGACGTCGAAGAACGACGAAAAAAACAATCAAAAAGGCTGCGACCAAATAATCAAAACACCTCGGTTTACTTGACCGCGAAGGCGCAAGTTGATTAACCGATGAAAATGGTCGGCGCAACTTGCTCGCGAGGGCTGGCGAACCGCAATCGCAGAAACGATTGCGGCCCGACGCGCCCAATCACGGCGCGCTGGACCAACTTAGTTTCGGCGGTCGCACGCGTGCGCGAACCGAGTGCGCGCGTGCCACAGGCCGCGCAACGCGCCTTCTTCGTGGCGCGCGATTCACGGACGGGCGGGTCAAGGCCCTCGGTGCGACCAGTTGGTCGCGTGCTCGCCGCAGGCATGCCTGCGGGCGTCCGCAACCATGCGCCCAGGGATGGCCGCGCGCGCGCATTACACCGACGGCGGAGACAAAAGGAGGTG
The DNA here is from genome assembly GCA_963575745.1 of Prorocentrum cordatum. Taxonomy (NCBI): domain Eukaryota; class Dinophyceae; order Prorocentrales; family Prorocentraceae; genus Prorocentrum; species Prorocentrum cordatum. Next base: position 254,884 of record CAUYUJ010021627.1, read on the forward strand.
GATAATGGAGGAGGAGGAAGGGGAAGGAAAAGGAGGAGGGAACGAGGGGCGAAGGGAGGGAGGAGGAGGAGGAGGAGGATAAGGATAAAGAGAGTAAGGAGGAGGAGAAAAGACAGGAGTGGAAAGGGGAACGGAGGAGGAACGGGGGAACGGAGGAGGAACAGGGGAGCAGAAGAGGAACGGAGGAGGAACGGAGGAGGAAGGGCGGAGGAAGGAAGGGGAGGAGGACGACGACGATGGGGAAGGACAGAGGACGCAGGGCGAATGAGGAGAGCGAGGAGGAGGAGGATGAGGAGGAGGAGAGGGGAGAGGAGGACCGAGGAGGGGGGGATGAGGGAGGAGGGCGAGGAGGAAGGAGGATGAGCAAGGTAGAGAAGAACGGAGGAGGAGAAGGAACAGGAGGAGAGGAGGAGGACCATGATGAGGAGGAGGGCGGCGACGACGCCGACGACGACGAGGAGGAGGAGAAGGAGGAGAGGGGAATCGCTGGCAGTCTTGGGAAGGTCGCACATGGGGGGGGCGCGTTGGGGGTGCCTGCTGCGAGGTCGGCATGGGGGGTTGTGCTGTGAGGTCGCGGATGGAGGTTGTGATGGAAGTCGTGTTGCAGGGTCGTGCATGGGGCAGTGCTGGGGTAGAGGGTCGAGCAGCAGGGGCAGCGGTGAGAGCCGCGCCGAACGGCCATGCTGGGCAAGTGGCGGAAGGTCATGCTGAAAGGTTGCGCGGTGGTCGTGATGGGGGGATGGTGTTGTGGGGTCGTGCTGGGGAGTTGTGGTGGACAAACATGATGAAGAGTTGTGGAAGGGTCGCGCGGAGGGGGGGAAGGGGGCTGCGCTGCTGGGCCGCGCTGTGGGTATGTTCCGTTTGGTCGCGTTGAGGGGGGAAGGGGGAACGGGCGGGGCGTTGCAGGGCCGCGTTGGGGGCGGCGGCAAGCTTGGCAGTCATGGCGGGGGTCGTGGTAGGGAGCGCGCTGGGGGGGGGGTCGTGCTGCAAGGTCGCATTGGGAAGGTGTTGCGGGGTCGCGCTGCGGAGCAGGCGCGTTGAAAGGCCACGGTGGATGGCCCCCCAGCGCGACCTCCCAGCACGACCGCAGAACCTACCCCCTCACCCCCCTCCAGAAGGTAAAAACGGTTTGCGGAAACACTCCCATTTTCACGTTTTTCAGCAGGGAACAAGCACATGCAATAAACCCCCACAGCTTCACAGGTGGCTTCTTTTACCCAGGTTAGGGGTGGAGAGCGTTGCGGAGGCGTACTGGGAGGGAGGAGGACGACGCACGGTCATGCTGGACGACTTTGCGGGTGGCAGGTTAACTTCAACGCATGGCTGGGCCATAGAATTAACAAACAGGCCCGCGCATAGACCCAGGTAAGGCCCACGCGGGCCCCAGCACAGAGTTGCGAAGACACCACGGACACCCATGACACAAGCGTAAGCCATCAACTAGGACTTTGCGCGGCCAGACAAACACCCTGAATGCAAACCTCGGCTGTGGTACAGTGTAAGCCCCGTGGGCTCTTAAACCTGAGTAAGAGCATACAAAGCCACGCCACGATTGCCAAGACGGCTCCAAGACGCTCCAATACGGCTCCAAGACGCTCCAGTCAGGGGGGCGGTTAGCGCAGGCGGCTTGCCGAAAGGCATCTGCTTCATATCAGATCTGACAATCATTGCCAATTCGATTCCGATGGCGGCCCTAACGAAGCAAACAATAGGAGACCATACGCAAGAAAACGATCGGTGATCATGGCAACATGGTGAAGACACGGCGATGTATGATGTGATCAGCCGAGAACGGCAACAGGCCAACTCCTGGGCGGCTTCGCTCGCCCATCCGATGGAGGTCCTCCAGGCCGCCCAGGCCGCCCGACTGCTCACAAGACGAGGTCACCGAACGGGCACGCATCCTCGTAGCGCAGGTCGATTGCCCTTTTCCAAGCAAGCTTGATCAGGATCTCAGCTGCCCCTCTGGGCGCGTATAAGTTGAATGCTCTCGTAAACTGCTTGCCGTAGCTTGTCAGGCGCCAGCACTGGTCCAGTTCGTCCAAGCCAATCTTGTTGCCTGGGGGCAGGTACTGAGCGATAATATCTTTCGTGAGCCCCTCAGGGAGATCCACCTTCGGCGGGTACTTCTTTGCTGGCTGCTCAGGCGCTGGCTTGCCTTTACCTTTGCCCTTGTCTGCCGCCGCAAGGAGCTGCTCATTCGCCTTCCGATCTGCGATGCTCTTTTTCAACTTCGTCATCTCTGTCTGGATCGACACCTTGAGGTCGGAACGGTCGTTCAACTCCTTGTTGCAATCCGCGAGGTCCTTCTCTGCTAACTCCTCCTTGACGCCCTCCTGCATCAGAAGCTCCAGCGCCTCGTCGTCCATGTCGACCCTGTGCCTCAATATGGAAAGCTTGATCTCGTCGGTGATGTCGGGGATGACCTTCGTCGCAATGGCCAGGAGCAGCTCTACCACTGTCATCGTCGCTGGCACGACGAGCCCAACTTCCCTCGCAATCCTCATGAGCATCACTTTGGGCATACCCCAGAAGGCTGCGAGCGCTCCAGCGACGACCAGCTTGGACGAGGCAGCTGACGACGGCTCCAGAAAAAGATTGCCGTGGCCTTCCAGCCAGCGGCCAGACGAGGATCGAACGCCCAATGGGCTGCGCCACCTGCACGGCCACGCATCTACGACAGCCCAGTCAGTAACAGGAAAGAAAACGATGCTCTCCATGCCTGGGTCGATGATGAAGTACGCGCTGCCCATGTGCGTAATCTCGGCGACTGGGAGGGATGGGACACAAGAACCAGACGTGGACCCCAATGGTAAGAACCACTTGCCCCCTTCGAACGTTGGCGTCTTGATCAGGACACGATTTTGCTTGTACCCCGCAAGTAGAGAGTGCCATGCTGTAGCTGTTGCGCCGACGTCGCCGATGGAGCGCAAGTGGCGGATCAAAGCCATGTCTTCCACTGTTGCAGACATCATCAAGGGCGCTGTCGAGAAGTACGGCGCAGCCTTGCGCTCGCTGACGATATCGTGAAACTCCTTGGGGCAACGTCTCGGTCGGACCTTGAACACGCCTAGGTTGCCCTTGTGCCTCACCCCTCGCTTGACCACAAGGTTCGTGTGCTGTAGGCTCTTGTACTTGAATTTCTTAGTCTCGATCCTGCCTTGGATGAGCTTCGCCCATGCCCTCGGCCCCGAGAGCAGCTTCTTAAAGTTTTGGTTGGTCTCTTCCTGTCTGAGCTCCCTCGCGCCATCCTCGACGATCTTGGTGTGGGTGACGCCGTCCCACTGGTTGCGTAGCAGATCTTTGATGTCGTCTGTGAGGACCCAGTCAGAGCTCACGAGCGCGCCGATAATCAGCTGCGAGTGAATGCGCTTGAAAGGGTGTCGTTGAACCACCTTCCGCCAATAAGCTCCATGATGCGCATCCGCAAACTGAAAATCGTCATACTCCTGTCGGATCGTGTTCAATATCTCGCCACCTCTACCTGGGTCCAGAAGCCCAGCGAACTTCAAGGGGTACGTCATGTATTGCATGTGAGATCGGAAGCGACGAGTAATCAGAGACACACCGAAATCGCCGATGATACGAGCATAATCGTCTTCAGCAATCACGCGAGGGTCATCGCCTTCAAGGTTCGCAATCTCCCTGGAGCACCCGTGGAAGTGGCACTGGCACGCTTCAAAGAGATGCTGAGACGACATCGTAATGACAATCTCTTCTAACTCATCGAACCCACAATCAACTGCATTCTTAGTTGCAATTTGCCTGCTCTTCTCGCCAGATCTGTTTTCGATATTCTGCTCGCTGTACCTCTCTGCGACTGGTTTCATAAGGCCCACGATGATCTTGATCAAATGGTACAGCCACCTGTTGCACAGCATTTGGGCTACGAAGCTCACGGTGTTCGGGGCGCTCATCCGAAGTTTTCGCACTTCCTCACGATCAGCTCCAGTGGTCGACTTCTCCACGTCGTCCCCTTCGTCCCTAGGTTTCAATTTGATCACGTCCAGTTTGTGCCTCAACTCTGTCGCCTTGCAACCGAGTGCGATCATCAAATACATCATCACGCAAAGTCTTCGAGACCAGATCTGGAGGAAAGCTTGCGCCGAGAAGTAAAAACCAAACCATCTTGACGCAGCGACTTTCTCTTGCTTGTGCTCGACGCACTTGCCGAGCTCCTTGAAGACCGTCTCCTGGCTCAGCAGCACGTCGTCGGCATTCTCGGACTCATCGTTGATTTCATCCTTGATGTTCTGCCACAGCGCCTGGAAGATCGGGCACTCCTCGCTGCCCACCCTGATGTACTCGGACACGCTCTCCTTGAGCTCCCCCCACCACCTCGCTGAGTTAAAAGGGCCGTGATCAATGTTGATGACCGTAATCACTATGAGAACCCAGTAATACAAACCATTATCTCTGAACGCAAGCGTGCAATCGTTCCACACTCTGTGGCTCGGGTCAAAAAGGAGCAGCACATTGGCATTCCAACTCATGAGGAAATGTGCCCCAGACCATCCGTCTCCTCCCTGATCAATTGACAGCGTGATGCTCGGCCACTCCAAAGGCGGCCGCCTCTGGTCGAGCGCAGAAGGCTGCTGAAAACGATCCCAACCTGCACCTGTCAGCACCTCGAGGTGGTGCCACGTAGTAGTGAGCCAACGCCAGACTTTTCCACGGTGCTGCTTCGGGAACAAGGCCCTGGTCTCCTCCAGAAAACTGGCAACTGCCATCACTGTTTGCGGGGTCCATCGCGGGGGGGGGGGCCCACGACAGGGCCAGACAAAAAAAAACACATCGGGCTGCGGGCGACCCGCTCTGAAAATTATCCACGCCCCGAACAGTGCTTGCACGAAATGCATCTTGCCCCCGAAACAAAATACACGCGATTGCAACAAGATCGCCAGACTGCGCGGGCCGCGCAACGGCCCCCCGAGGCCGGTTTCAGGGCACCCGGTACCATGCCCCAAAAAATCGGCGCTAGAACCCCCGCGCACATGAATGTGCGCACCGTCACACCACCTGCAAAAACTTAGTTGTGCGTCTTCCGAGACGCGGGGGGGGTCCTTAGTTGGGGAGGTGTATAAAAATATTAGAGATGGAAACCCTTCCGAACATGTAACCACATGGCTTTTGAAATGCAAAATGCTCCTCGTTGCACCAGAATGCCTCAGCCGCGGAAGCCCAATCGTTCTGAATAGCCAACAGGTCAGCAGGGTCGTCGGCCCTGTCAGTCTCGAGTGCCATCGTCGCCCTCGTGACAAGGGTCTTGACTTCCTCTGGGAAGAAATGCTATCGATAACTGTCGTCTTGTAAGTGCCCGTTTGGCTTCGTACCAAGCACAGATCAGGAGTTAGATTCGCTAGATGGCACTCAATATTCTTAACCAAGTAAACACGTACACTCTTCATTATGCTAATTTGTAATTCAAATAACGCCTTAACAAATACATTCTACCTGTGCTGAGACATCACAAGCGTCATACGTACGACCATAAATCCATTGACATGAGAGTGGTTGGTGATAGCGCACCTCGGGCAATCATTGACCTACTGGGCAATTCGGAAATGCCCGTTCAAATCGCTTCGGAAATTTCGCGCGGGGACGTGCAGACGCGTTGCGCTTGCTTCGCTGAACGCATCAGTCTCGCCAGGCGCCACCGCGGTTTGCGGGCCCTCGGCGCGCGCGGCAGCGCCGCGTCAAAGAACGCCTCGGCCCGCGCGCCCCCCCCCCCCCCTCCCCCCCTGCCCAAAAACATGATTCGAACTGAAGAAGCGGCGCAATGGAACAAGCAACTTCTGTGCTAATGGAGCAGCGCGCTGCTTGTTCTTCACGCTCTAGCGCGACGCGTTTGGGGCGATGTGTGCTTCAATGTCGGCGCGGCATGATGATATTCACACCAGGCTCGCAGCAATCATCAGGAACCACAGAAATTCACCCAGCGGCGCTCCAAAACCGCATTTGCAAAGATGGCCAGCCCATGCGCCCAGCCCCGCCCGCCTGCCCCCTGACCCTTAATTCCAGCTTCGCTGCACATGGCAAAACAATGACATCGTTATACGCCGCCGTACATTTTGGCACGAGAGGGCGCGTCAAGTCCTCGCCATGCCAGGCTGCCAACCAGCCGAAACCTCATTTCGTAAAAATTGTCTACAGATTCGCAACCCATCCAGCCAGGGCTGGCCACGTCTCGCCATAGCCTATCGCGACTGATGGGGCGCCCAGAAATCAACGCGACGCCCGCGCCGCGCAGCGCGCGTGGCATCGGCGCGCAAAGCGGAAAGTGCAAGCCAAAAATGCCACCCGTGCGCCCCAGCGCGTTCCAAAATGTCCCCGCTGAACCACGCCGCCTGAACCTCCCGCGAAGCCTCCGCGGGCCCACCATCCAGCGGCTCCGAAGAAGCCCCCGACAAGCCTTGCGCATCACGGATACACCCCAATACAAATATACAACGCCCCGAATATACGCCAAACTTCGCCCCAACCGCCCGAAAACCTACCCGTACAATTGCGCCGAACGTCCGCGAAATCCAACGCCCGCTAACAGTGCGGCGGGCGCGCTGGCCCAGACTACGCGCTGTCAGATACCACCCGCGCGCGAACCTCGACCGCGTCGAGAAACACAACCAGCGGGCGAGCGCACCCGCGCGCGCAAGGAAAATGGTGGATGAAGCGTTGGGGCGGCGCGTGGGGGGAGGCGAAGGGGAGGGGGGGTGCTGGCAAAAGCTACACTATTGATATGCTACTGGCTTGCGACCGAGCAATGTCCTGCCCGAAGGCTAACGTTGCGGTCCGCTGCTATGTCGTTCGGGAGGCCCTTGTGGCGATGGGCCCGACGACGCGCGCAAAGCATGGCATCGGGGTCGCCCCAATCACAAGCTCGTCGCCATCGGTTGGCGTTTTCCCCAACGGCTCCCAGTTTGCACCGCCTGCATGTGCTAAGACCTTGCGCTTCAGCGTGAATTTCCTAACTTCAGCACGCAATCGGCGCGCGCGAACCGATCGCTAACGGCGCCCACGAATTATAAATATAAGGCACCACTGGTTTTTGCTTGAGCAGTTCCAGCGGTGAAACGTTCGGAGTTTTCCACCGAGCGCCACGCGGCCAATTGTGGAGCGGCAGTCAAAGGATTCTGGCGAAGAGGCCGATGGCTCCCCCAATCAACTGCACGGGCCAAACAGACCAGGCCCCCGAGCGAGCCCAGCGCGACAAAATCGCCGATTGGAACGCGTGGCGCATTCGATTGCGCCGCGCCCGCGCGAAAAGGATACGCACCAGCCATGCGCTCATCTGAAGAAGCGCGCGCCTCGACGCGCGCTGCCTCTGCGCGAGCTGCGCACCCACCGCCACATTCACTGAATGGAATGCCGCGCGTTGCCCCACTGGGTGCGACGCGCGCCCGCGCGTCGCGGGTGCGCGCGACCGAACGACCAGCTAGGCGTCGGCGTAGCAGCAGCGCAATATAGGTTGCCAAGTAGAGCAACACATTACACAGGGAGAGGGGCGAGGGGGCGGAGGAAGAGGAGGAGGAGGAGGAGGGGAGGGGAGGGGGAGGATGGGGCGGCGGGGGGGAGGACGACGACGAGGGAGGAGGGAGGGGGGGGGGGAGGAGGGGAGGGAGGAGATAGGAGGGAGGAGAGGTGGGAGGAGGGAGGAAGGGGGCGGAGGAAAGAGAGGGGTGAGGGAGGAGGAGGAAAGAGGAAGGAGGAGGGAGGAGGAGGAAGGGGAGAAAGGGGGAGGAGGGGAAGAAAGGAAAGGAGGAGGAGGAGGAAGAGGAGAAGGGAGGAGGAGGAGGAGGAGGACGACGAGGAGGAGGGGGAGGAGGGGGAGGGGAGGAGGAGAAGGGGGAGGCTGAAGAGGGTAGGGGGAGGGGAAGCAGGGGGAGGGAGGGGGAGGAGGGAGGAGGGAGGGCGGGGCCCTGGCGCGACCCCCAGGCACGCCCGCGCGCAGGCCGCCCCGCCGACCCCTGGCACCCCTCTCCCCCCCCCCAAACGCGCCCCCGAAGTTTAGTTTAGGTGATTGGTTTCCCTGTGTTTTTTCACATAAGCGCGACGCTGGAACCTCCCCAGGCCCGCCGACGCGGGGTGGGGGGCAGATGAGTTTAGGTGATTGGCCCCAGATAGGTTTAGGTGATCCTCCCTCGCGCGCGCTGCTGCGGCGTGGTCGGCACGCGCACGCGCGCCCCCCTAGGGGCGGAGCGGCGCGCGCGGCGCGCGACGATGTGGAAGGGGCGGACGGGTGGAGGGAGACATGCGAAATGGAAGACGAGGAGGGGTGACGGGAGGCGAAGTGGGGAAGGAAGAGGAGGCGCGAGGACGAAGGCGAGGAGGGGACAAGAGGAGAAAGACGACAGAGTGGAACGACGAGAGCGATGCTTTTGCAACCCTCGCCGCCCCTCCCCCCTCGCCCCGCGCCCACGCGCCCGCGGCCCTCGAGGGGCCAGAGATGGCGAAGCTGAAGTTGGTGAAGCCGAAGGTGTCGTAGGTGTCGAAGTTGCCAGAGTCGTAGTTGTCAGTGCGGTACCTGCGCGGGAATTGACCCCCCCCCCCCCGCCGACCCCCCCCCATGACCCCGCGCCCGCGCGCCTGTGGCCCTCGAGGGGCCAGAGTTGCCGAAGCCGTAGTTGGTGAAGCCGAAGGCGCCGTAGGTGTCGAAGTTGCCAGGGTCGTAATTGTCAGTGCAGTACCTGCGCGGGGGTCGCCCGGCAGCCTGCGAAAACGCAGGCCGCGCGCGCCCGCGGAGAAGAGAGAGGAAACCGCGCATGCGCGGCGACGTGCCCACTTCGAACGACCAATCGCACGCGCGCGCTTGCAGTGCACATCGCGCCCTTCGCGCGCGCCAGCGTGCGCTACACTGCGCGCGAATAATACGGCACCACCGCGCGCGCGAACCACCAAGCACGCCCACCAAATGCATGTGCGCAGGCAATCGATTGCACACGAGTTGCTCAGACATTCACATGCATGACAGCGCTCACACACGTGCACGCGCGCACGCATGCCGACGCCGACGACTAAAAATGTTTAATGTAGCAAAAGTTTCGGCGATACTCTGCAATTAAACGCTTATGGATATACTAGCTGATATAACCACCAATTAATTAGTAATGCTAGTACGCCTGCGTACTGGAACGCGTGGAACAAATCGTCTAACGTGCGCGGTGTTGGCCTAGAAGCATTGTTGTTCAGTTAACAAAGTAGGTTTAAGCTTTGCGCGTGTAACATAAGCTATCAAATCCCGCCGCGCCCTCTGGCTCGAATAGGGCGCGCCATCGGACCGCTCCTTGCTCCAGAAGGCCCCGCGCGCCACTACTGAGGTGCATGCGCCGAGCTTCGGGGCCCAACCCCCGAGACCTTTTCGGCACGTGACCCCCCTCTAAACGACACGGCGTTGCCAGCAACTGGCAGCGCACATCAGGAATGAGAAAATATCCTGGGCGACCTACTTAGGAGATACGATCGCATTCAAAGTGTAGACCCCGCGGCCCAAAGCGAGGCGATTATACCAACACGCACAAGGCACCATGGCCCATTGGCCCCGTCAAGCCTCCAGGGGCCTCGGGGGGAAAGCCCAGACGCATGCATGGGCCATCCCCCCCCCCCCCCAGAAGGCCCAACAAGAGGCCCCAAGACGCCACAGAGAAGCCCATCAAATCCCTTGAACTTGCCACCAAGAATCAAACGGAAAGCCCCACGCCATAGGATCAGCCATTCACAGCGCCACGCATCCACAACTCTGGCACGGCGGCAGGCTTGTTAGGCCGTAGGCCTGCAGATATTGTTCTCGGACGAGCAACCGAAGCCAAACGAGCACTTACATTCAAACCGACGTCTAATTACGAGTTCAACCTCGAAGCCCGCACGATCCGTTGGAGGCGCCCAAATCCCAGGACCACCTGGGACAGTAAGAAACCCAATCATCCGAGGCATCAAACCCGAATCAGCCTGATCCACAGCATAATGCAGAACTTTCTTCTTAGACAACGTGCGCCTCGCAGCCATGTAATACATGAAAGACACCTGGCGAGGGTCGCCATCATCTCGGAGATTACGAATGGACATGGCAGAAGCTGCTTGAAGTCGGCGCCGCTTGTTCGCGATGCCCCTGACGGTCTCAAGAAACCCACCGTCAGGATCATCAGCATCATCATCAACATCTTGGAGCACGCCTGGCTGATCGGCTGGCTCTTCTGATTCGGCGACAACGGCAGGCCCAGCTGCTTCCTCGCCGTCTGAATCGCTATTCTCAGTAAAGGACACCAGCGCGGAATCGACGATCGCAGAAAACCAAAACAGGATTTGTCTCCAAAGCCAGAGGCCTTTCCTCTGGGTGCCCTCAAGTTGCTGCATGAAAACGCTGACGGGCACTGCGCTGACGTCTGGAACATCGAGGGGCCCAACAAGAGCAGTCGAATAATGCACATCGCAACATAACGGCGTCAAATCAATGAGCCCACCCTCAATGCGAAGACGCACAGCGTCGGAACCAACAATTGGAAGCCCTGGCCTCACGACGCAACAGTTGTCAAGGCAAACGCTGATCTCCATTGGCCCAACAAAGAAGCGAGACACGAACGCCTTGAGTAAATCATCCCACTTCCGCTGCGAATCCCCTGATTTGGCACCACCCCTAGACGTGCCAGCCCACCTTGGGAGATAGTTGAACAGAGCGAGTGTTGACATCGTCGGGTCGTTGTGAAAACGGTAAGTCGTATCGCGGTCCGCAACAGGCGTTCGAGCTGTGGGCAATCCTTTGCGGATCAGGTGGTGGGCCTGAAACCCAAGCGCAGCAATTCCTTTTTGCCACCATGACCACCAATCCTGATACCAACGTGATGCAGTCATGGTTCCAGACTTGCCAATCACAACATCGTAAACTTGTGTAATGGACCAGAGTACTTGCACCCCGCCACTTGGCACCTCTAGAACATAACATTTCAGGCCCTCTGGTTCAGCACGGCCTGGCGGGCAAGCAACCCGCAACAAAAAAACACTCTGACTCGATATAAGAAACTGCAACACCATGAATATCGTTGGGAACTGCGGTAGCGCACTCGTGACCAAACCGCGCACCTCAGAGTCTTTCGGGGAGGCCCTCTGGGGCCGTCAAGGGGCCCTCTGGGGCCGTCGAGGGGGCCCCAGACCCTCTCAAGCCCTTCTTTGGAGTACCTTGAACCATCCTCGGGCGCTTCCTAGGCCCAGTTGAAGGGGCTTGCGACCCTCTGCGAGGCCTTGTCAAGGGACGTTTGAAAAAGATCATTGAACCCCGCGCCCCGCCCCACAGGCCCACGAGTAGAGGCCCGTGCACAAACGATACGGTTACGCCCGAAACGCTTAGATGATTAGCCCCCCATATACACAGGAATCCCACACCAAATGAGTTTAAGCCTCCACTCATCCAACATGCTGGCATTCGTGGAGGGGCGGGGGGGGGGGGCCTCGACCGCTCATGTTGTCTTCAAATGTTTGAAGTATGTATGCGCGTATGCAACGTCATGTTGATGCCCCCTTATATTGCGAACGCCGCCCGTGCGATATGGCCCCCCTGAGCTTGACGCAGCAGCCGAAAGGCCGTTTTAACATGACAAGGCTCTTGGGGCAAGGCGACATTGCCCCGAACGCATTGGAGCTGGGGAAAAGGAGGAGGGTGCATTTAAGTGGCGCCGCCCGCCGATAAAACCAATGGTTTGCAGCCCCAGCCCCCCGCGCCCCCTCCATCACCCTGGACACAGGCAGGGAAAACTATACAGGACACAATTGCGATGACGACGGCAAGGAGGAAGGGGGTTACGACGAGATACGTTTGAACGAGACCCTGTGCATTACCTCTGTTTTTTTTAGGCCGACCTTCGAAGAGAAGAGCACTCGGTGACGAAAACTCCGCTTCGAGTGGCGCCAGGCGTCAGGGAGGCAGATGCTTGCGCAGCCTTCGTGCTGCACTGTCAGGCGGCAGAGACCAGGGCAGCGGGCGAGCGAGCGAAGCGCGTGCTTTAAACTAATGAAGAGCTCAGCGAGCAATGCGAAAGCGCACCCGAGCAGCCATGCTAGATCTCACCTCAATCCGATGCAGACGTCTCCTGGTCCGATGGGGCCCCGCTCACTGCGCTGACCCTCTGAGCTTGTTCCGTTTCCAAGGTTGTGTCGAACGTGAGCGCTCTGGTGAGGACCTGCGAGGCCTGGTTGATTTTCGTCTTGAGGCATTTGACACGTTTCTTGAGGCTGGTGTTCTTGACCCTCTCCCTGATCAGAAGCCATCTCATGTGGCGCAATTTCCTTGCAGCGGAAGGTTTGAGGCCATGGGGCACCTTCATCGCCTCTCCAAGGGCGAGGGATCGAAACCGAAACCAAAACTTGGCTCGAGACAAAATGACTACTGACCGTTCGGGTGACAAAAAATGCGTCGTTCTGTATCCAGCGATGCGAGAACAGCGGGGCGCGGTCATATCTTCAAACGCTCATGCAAGCGGCATGCGAACTGTCTGGTCAGTTGGACGTCTGCTGCCACACGCGCTGTCCGGTTGCAGAAAATCAGATCTCAGGAACGGGATCCCCGCAAGGGCTTCTCCAGAACCTCGCAGACCCCAGAAGGACAGATCCGACGACTGGCCCAAGAAGCCCTCCAATGGGGCACACGCAATAGCGTGTTCTCAAGGACCCAAGATACACACCATCGACATGTCGATCAGACGCAATGCTGGCCCTCAAGACCCCAACTGCGAGCCCCCCCCCATTTCTGGTTCTACCTCGCAAGATCGCGAGGGCCCGCCCTCCGCATTCCCATCATCTCATCCCCCCCTCCCTCAGTGCATCGCGAAGGCAGCAAGCGGCCTGGCAGTAGTAAGGGGCAGTGTTTGGTGACGTAGCGCTGGTGATACTCTTTGAGGCTCATCGCCCGCTCCGAGCTTGGCGTCAAAACCCCGATGGCGCCGCCAACTTTTACGACTGTATCTGTGAATATGTCCTCGGGGGTGGCCGATCCAAACGAGGCCCGACGCGGTGCCAGCCAAACCCCAGGGAACTCGAACATCGTTTTTTCCCAACCCAGGTGGTTAACGCTGATAGGTTGCCGCGTAGGCACCCCAGCCCCAAGGAGGCGCCAGAGAACAGAACCAGGATGTGTAAAACAACAAAAGCCAGCGCCACGTCGAGGTCAGCGCCGAAACAGGGCGCCATCTAGGAGATCAACGCTCCACATTTCGTCGCAGTCTTGCTGGGCTACCGTGCTGCCAGCACGGAGGCCCCACAAGACTGGGTCGGGGTCTCGCGCGGCTGGGCCGCGCTGGAGTGGCGGGCGCCCCCAATGCCTGACCACGGGCTGGCTGATTTCCCGCCCGCACCCCGCGAAGGTAAAAAAAAAACTGTGCTTGCGAAAACGCTCCAAACCCTTTTCTTTCTGTAACAGGGCACAAGGGGAACCAACAAAACACCACAGGCTCGCAACCGTTTGTTTTTAACCTAGGCTGGGGGCGGGGAGCGCCGCGGGGCGCGCGTTGGGGAAGGGGGGGAAGGGGGAGTGCGACGCAGGATCATGCTGGGGGATTGCGCGCGGGGGGTAGCGCGTGCTATCCTAGGCGTTGCTTGAACTCCCTGCAGGGGCGCGGCGGGCGGGGGGGGGGAGGGGGCGACGCTGCACTGAGACAGCCAAGACCGTGAACGACCCCCCACATCGGAACCTCTCGGCCCCATGTCTACACCCTCAACGGTTCCCTCCTCACGCCACCCCCCTTCCTGGTTTAGCCCCCTTTCCGTGCCATCTCCTCGCTGATCGCTGACTCGCGCAGCCCCCGTCCCACCCCTCCTCCGCCTGCCCGCCCCCTTAACCTACAAGCCCCCCCCCTTCCCCCCCAAGAAGGAGGGCGCGGGGAGAGAAACGGTCGTCGCACCACAGGCGACGATCACCAGAGACTACGTACCCGCCCTCGTCGCTGAAGGCCAGCGCCCACTGGCCGTCAGGTAAATATTCGCGCTGCTCGGAGAGCAGCTCAACCAAGAGATCCTTCCCGAAGGCATCATCGCGAATGAGCTCGAATCTGGAACGGTCGAAGGCCTGGTCGTCGCCCATCTGGGCGGCGTGGTCGTCGCCCATCTGGGCTCACATAGTGTGCTACATTAAAAGGTGATGCGAAGAATCGCTGAGGCTGAATCGGCAGTCGGTGGAAATGCACCGATGCTGATGGCGATACCCCCTTCCTCCACCATTCCTCCTCTCCTGACTCCTCCCCCCCTCCCCCCCTCCTCCTCCCCTCGCCCACCGTTCCTCAATCCTCCCGTCCTCCACGGGCCACTGGAATGTTATCGTAAGACGGGCCATCGAAATCACACCTGGACGATCAGCAGAGTTCGTTCCTCGGCATCCGCCTAATCGCTTCGCGTTGCTCCTCATTTTTCTCATCCCCCTGGGTTTCGAGGTGCAGCGTGATGCCATGCTGACGGGCGCCGTTGCAATCGCCATGTCGACCACTTCTGAGATGAGAGCAAGGCATGGATGGGGGGAGAAGGAGCGAGGGAGGAAGAGGGGAGATCAGAGTAAGGAGGGAGGAGGAACGGAGGAGGAACGGAGGAGGAACGGAGGAGGAAGGGAAGCGGATGGTGGAGGAACGGAGGATGATAGCTGCACGCGTGAAACATGGCGAAATGTTGCCAACTGAAGTTCGAACTACCGACGGATCGGTCGCGCATGGCCGAGAAACCGCACGCAGCTCGAGAGAGCTGCTGCACCCGCGACCCCCGCCTGCGCCGATGAATCCACGAGCCACAAGCCACGAATGAGGACGGGGCCAGGGACGAGCTTCGAGAGGGCGACCCGAATCTGAATTGCGTTTCACACATCTCCCTGGGAAGGATGGACTGGACTCGCTCCAGCCCAGACCCTGAAACCTCATTGATCTAAAACTCGCCTGGCGCCAGGTCGGAACTGAAAAAACCGAGCACGCTAAAGCTGGCTACCATCACCGATTTCACTCACTCTGCCTGGAATGCCTGCGGCACATCCTCAGCGAGCTGCGCCTTCATGGCGAGCTTGGCCAAGCGCTTCTTCTCGGAGGCGCTCGAGGGCGGCTTCACCCCTGGAAGGCCCACCAACGGCACCGCGGGCGTCGGCTGTGGCGAGGAACGCAGCCCGCTGGAACTGGCGGCGCCACCACCAGCTGACGAGGCTGAGGAAGGCTCCATCACTTGAGAATTGCTCTTCACAGGGGTGGACATCACAAGCTCCGAAGCCGCGCAGTCGCTGATGCCCGCGACGTCGGCAACGTCAGTGACCTTCTCCTCGTCTGCGCCCTGGCCCGTCGCGTCGGTCGTGGTGTCGGCCAGCGCGAGGGGGCCCTGCGACGAGGAGGCGGGTGGCGCAGGAAGAGCCAACATCCCAGCGGGGCTCGACGTCGGCCCAAATTTATCACTGATGATGCTCATGGGCGACGCCTCCTGGAAGAATATCTTGATCGGGATCTTGTTCCACGGCTGCTTCGGGTCGAGCAGCAACGGCTCGTTGTAAATCCAATTGTTGTCAACCATGTAGTTGGCAGAGATCCTCGTGTCGCACCTCGGCGCGATCGGCACCACCGCGTCAAGAACTTTCAAGTGAGTGAACTCGTGCTCGTGGCGAGGCACATCGCCTTGATACGGCGGCATCAAGTAAAAGGGCCCAGACATGCTGAAGTCAATCATATCGTTACCGTCCAGCACAATCTCGTCGAAAGCGTTGATCTTCTTGGCACGCTCGGCAAAGGTTCCGAGCCACGCTGACTTTTTGAGGGGGCCGAAGGGGTCCGTCGGCAACGTAAGCGTGAGGCGGTAGAACAGTTTCCTCGGCGCGTTGGCATCCTTCTTGCATATGTCGGTAATAGTTTTTTTGTCGTAGCCGACGAGTGGCAGGAATGAGTACTTGATGAAATTCAATGGCATGTGCTTCAACATTTTGCCAGCCAACTCCGCGTCGAAGTATTCTGACTCGGCGTCCTCGGGAATGGAGCATTTCGAGACCTCGAGGATTGCCTTGCATCGTTTGGGGTCAGCTTTGACGATCTCTGCCAGCTCCTTCATATTTTTGCGATGTTCGCAGGACTCCTTCGACTTCAGCAGGGAACCAATCTCTTTGCTCATCTTGCCACGCTTGGCCGCAACATTGGCCTCGGAAGAACCACGTTTCCCCATGGTCTGAAGCGACTGCAGGTGGGGAAATCGAGAAGAAACTATAACGATACCTCGAACCAAAACACGCTCCGCAACACATTGAGGACGCCGTGCGAAGATTCAGCCCCGTTTCCTCTCGGGACGCGGCGGGGGAGGGGAGGGGCGAGCCTCTCCGAGGGTTCCTGCCCATCCGAAGAAAACTGGATTTCCATTGGAAATCCAGTTTGCCGACCCCTCGTTTGTCCAGGACCCGACAATGTTAAATCCAGCCTCTCTCTGAAGAGGGGGGGGGGGGGACAAGAAACACAACACACGGGAAAACGCAAAGATCATGGGGAAACCCAACAATTGACATTATCAGGCGGCCTCGCGGAAGCGGGCGGTGGGGGCGAGGAAAGGAAATGCGCCCTCGACACGTATCAAGGCCAACCTCGCCACGACAGATATGAAGGGGGAAGTAAGGAGGGGGTGAGGATCTGAATGTACAAATCAATACAGATGGGTTGTTACGTGTCTTGTGCTTCAATATAGATATCTCGTTTTGAACAGAGGGAGGCGAAGAGTACCAAAAGGACTGTATGGTTGATGATACTGGTGATGATGATGATGATGATGATGGCGACATTTGCGCCCAATGATAGAAACCCCACGGCGCTGGCGATGCGAACATCACCGATATATCTGCGACGCCGGTGGCGTCGGCAGTTGCGGTGGTGCTGGGACTTGCTAAGGGTCGCACAAACGTCTTGTTCAGTCACGGCTCTTATCTGCTCGGGGCCACGGCACTGTCGCGTTCAACAGCGATATTCAGCCCGCCACGCGGATGCGGCGCGGTCAACATGTTCTGTGCGTGGCGGAACGCTTTAGCGAACGCAGCCTTGGAACTGCGAGCTGGGCGGCGTAGGCCCTCACCGATTGCCCTCCGCAACAATGTGGGCCAGTTTCGTTGTGGCCCGAAATGGTTGTGGTGTCATGTAGTTACGCTCAGGGCGTTCCAATGCCATGGTTAGATGATGGCGGTTGGGGCGTTTTTCGAAGCCAAGTTTAGTTTATGGTTTTTTTTCTCTCTCGACTATCGTAATGAACTCTGGACTCAGAACGACCTCTATCTCGGCCAACTGCGGCACTTGGTACTGGACGAACTCCGCCGCCAGGCCCACTAGAAGTCGCTTGGGCTCCCAACTCTCGGGATCTCACGACTGCGGCTGCTCCTGGAACTCGCCCAGCTTCACGAGGCCCGCGGCAACTTTCCGAACGTTTGGGTTGCGAGGAGGCGCCCCTTTCTTGATCTCCACATCTGGCTTGAGAGCGATGGCATTCATGATCTCTGTGGCCACCGTCCTCACCTCTGGTATGACCAGCAGCTCTATCTTGAACCTGTCCTTGTCGCCCCACGCTTTCTGACGGTAGCATTTCTTCTGGAAGCAAGTGATCACATGCGCTCCCACCGCACTGATGTCCGTCTGGCTGGTGTGGTACGCGATCAGCGCGGTCTTCCTCTTGTCTGGGACTGACTTGTCGGCTCGAACACAGTTCACCAGCTCGATCCAGGCGCGGACGTGGGAGGGCACCAGTTGGGAACGCTCCTCGGGGGTGATGGTGGCCTGCTTCTCCTGCTCGTAGGTCTTGGCTCCCTTCTTGATCGGCTCGATATATGGGTGATGTTCGTCGACGAGAGCAACCTGCCCCAGCACGCCTTGGATTCGCCTGTTGGAGCTGTCGATGCCCACCACGCTCTTGGCCGTGTTGATAGCCAGCTCCCGAACGTCCTGATCCATGCCCGCCGAACCCACCGCTCTGTGCTTGGCCGCCGGCGTCGCCGAGGGGAGGGTCATCAGCGTGTCCATCTGCGACGGCAAGCGAGGGCTCCACGTACGTCCCCTCGGCGAAATGCGATCTGATGTGCTCGTGGAGAGCTGGTAGAAACGAGAAAACCAATGTCGTGCACGAGAACGGGCAGGCGAGATCTGCGGGAGCCTGGGGTGTAGCCAGGCCTGAGATAGCTGAACCCCCACGGATCCCGGATAGGGCAGCTCGGTAGAAGCTTCTGCCCTCGAGCCTCAAGATGTCGACGGACCGTATCCATGCTGGAGAAACATCTTTCACACCAGGGACATTGGTTACACACTGCTGCCTGACGCCATCGAGCACGCAGATGATGATGATGGGTTTGATGGGCCTTGAGCTGTCACAGGGAATGACACGCATACGTACATCGGCACCCCGTCGCTTCCATCATATCACACACATACAACCCAGGACCATTGGAGAGGCGCAGCTGAGGTTCGGTCGCGGGGGTACTGCGGGGAAGCCAGAGAAGATCTCGAGGGGGTCGGAAGAGACGAACATCGGATTCGAACAACCCAAACCAGCCGCGAGCTGCCAATACATCCCGAGCACGTGGCCGCATACGCCCCAACGCGGATAGGTCCCTGCCCCAGAGCTTAAACCGCGGTTTGGCCTCGTGAGTGGGTTTGCCTCGGGAGGTAATCTGAGATGGGCCGTCGCCGAAACGGCCGGTGAGAGCAGCGAGGAGGGCAACATTGTCTCGAGGTCGCTGGGCAATCTTGTGTATCCACGCCAGTCGCCGATACTGCAGGGCATTCTCCGCCTTGGGAACAGCCAGCACAGCCCGCACCTGTTCGTTTGACAAAGTACGGCATTTGACCAGAGTCCGCTGGTCATCGTATTCCTTGACACTAGCACCGCCCATAAGCAGCACCCGACCATGCGACTGCACAAATCTGTCGATCTGGTCATACAAAGATTGGGTGGGAAGCCACGCCTCCCCGCCTGAAGAATACGAATTGTAGACTAGTCCCAGAAACACAGGTCGTTTGATCTTCATGGGGATCCCCTTCTGTCCCCAGAAATGTCCCATCGCTGCCCATCCGTTCCTCGCCACCTTCTTTCTCTCCCCATGCTCATGATATCCCCACCCGTCCGTCTGATGATATGCGCCCAAGTGTCTAACTGCGAGTTTGGCCTCGCCAGGAAGCTTGGCATGCTGGTAAAACTGCTTCACCTCGGCAGGGGCCCCTTTCCCGCACTGTCGAAACATGAGCTCTTTCTTGCCCAGGTTCTGTTTCAAATCCAAGGGTTTCGCAACGATCTGTTCCAGGGCCTCGCCCCAGTAATCAAGTTTCCGCACGGCCTCCTGCGCCTCCTCGGCTAAGCCAGAGCGCTCGAGATCGTCAGCGTACGCTCCATACGAGACATCAACTTCAGCACGGGAAACGAGATCCTGAACCGCGAAGAAAGCAGATTCCTGCGGCGTTCGGGTCTGTTCGACCCAAGCGTCCACAGCAGGATCAAACACTTGCAGAGAGCGGTCAGGTGCAGACTGATCTCCTTGCAAGTCACCACACCCTAACGCGAACAAACTCCACTCCCCCGAGTCAGTCTGCACCAGAGTCACGGCATGGCGGTGACGGCCGACCGCGAGCGCCGCGCCCGCAGCGGTCAGGGTCCGATAGATAGTAGCGTCTTACGCCGTGCGAGACACAGAAGCAAAGGCCTTGGCTTGACCATAAAATGCCGTGAACGAACCTCATGATTGCCCGGAGAGTTGCCAGCGCACCAATTTGTGCTGAAGAATCAACTGTTCCCGTCTGCGGCCTTCCCTAAAGCCGACACTGTGATGGGTCGAGTAACCCGTCCGACGCCTCCAGATCGGCCCGATGAAGGCTTTGCCCACGGGGTCTAGCAAATGGATGAGACGCTCACCTTTGCATTTGATCTTGCCATTGTTCTTGCCAACTCGACGCCCGTAGCTATCGCCCCAGAGATTCGGAATCGAGCTGGCCTCACGGAGCGTCATAAGAAACAACTTAAATAAAGAAACAAACCCGCCGAGCCGCTCATTCGGCCCGTCGGTGAGGGAAACAGGGGCAGCCAGCGCGAGAATCCACAATTCCCGAGGGGCCGACCATGCAGGGGCCGCCTTCCGAGCTTTGCTGCGAAGCAACCTACTGACTAAGCCTCGGAAGTCCTCCTCGCTCGCCGAGCGAACCTCAGGCGTGACGCGAGGGAGGAGGGCAAGCTCGAGAGAGGGCGCAGGAGAGGCGGGCCGAGCAGGGAAACCGCCGCCGCCTCGGAGAGCAGCGTATTGAGCGTAGCGCTGAACAAGGCCATGTGGAAGAAGGCGCGACCATTCTACGACTGGGTGCTCGTCCGCGGCCGTGCCTGAGCATAAGACCGCCGCCTCCATGCCCCCTTCGGGGCCAGGTTGGCACATGTGCTGATCCCAATCTCGGATAGTTGGGGGCACTGTGGTGAAAGCCTGATAGTGGCGACGCTTGGGGCCGAGGCGGGTCCCAGCGATCAATCGAGACAGTTGCCGCGCCATGCGCCCGTCCCGAGCTTGCATGGCAAGATGCAGTGCCCGAGCCCACTCCTCCCGTCGCCGCCGCATATCCCGACGTTTCAGACGTCGAATTCGCAGGCCCAGATTCTTAAAAACCTCCCCTAAGGCGTGGTGTGCCTCACCCTCTGGGCTCGCAGCCAACGCCTGTCTAAGTCGACAATACTCAAGTCTAGCTCTGCCAGTGTCAGCAGGCTCCGCAGCAGTCGAGTTGGGAAGGGGGGCGCGGAAGATGGAGGCGCCAGCTTCCCGAATAGCCTCGTTCAGGTGGTGCCGGCTCCCGTCCACGTCGCGCTGTTCGAAGGGCCAGCTGCATGCGATGAGAAGTCGCTTCCGTGCCAGCCCATTCGTCTAGAGTCTGAGTGAAGCTGTAGTAGTCAGTGTTCTCCTGCTTGCGAGCGGTGAGTAGGCGATCGAAATCCCATCTCATACGGCTCTGGTCGACTGAGTGCCAGCTCGGAATGGTCAGATCCACAACCAACGGGACGTGATCCACATTTCGGGGGGCTCGATCGGCTAACTGCAGCTGGTAGCCCGTCCGCCTCCATACTTGGCATTTTGACACAAACTGTAGAGCCTCATGCGGGATGGCGATGTAGGTCAATCCTAGTACGGCTGTCCCCTTTGAAGAAAGTCGACCCGCACCCCGTCTCAAACTGAGTGTTCACCAGCGTCATACCATGCCTGTTCAAAAGATGTCGACATTGGATACCGTTGAAGTCCTCCTTCTCCACGCTGTATGGTCCAACGGCGTCACGGTGGGAGTAATGATGCCATTCTGCATTGGCCTTTTCCAAGCCCACATGGAAGCTTCCGTCCATCAGCAGAATCGGAGTGCACCTAGCGGGAAGCTCCCGCAACACCGTGTCGATCCATGAGGTCAATCGCATCAGCATATTCCGCTCGCTCTCGTCTTTCGGCAGGAGCAGCGAGTACACAGTGATAAAGCATAGGTCAAAATGACCGGCGCCACCGAAAGCGAAGTGCTCCTCCTCGTCCCTGTAGAGCCTCTGCAGGACGCCACGCTTGGACGAAGTGAGCCCGACCGAAGAGTTTCTGATTGACCGCCAGCATGCATCCTGTGGATATGTTCGTGCCATTTGCAGGGTCCTGACGGCGCCGTCGTCGAGCTTGTCCTTTTGACGCCGATGTAGGCCACTGGTAGACGTCGAACCCCTTCAGAGTAGTCCGCAGCTCTCGAAGAGAGCCATCGTACGACGCTTTTGCCTGTCTGCCCCGTACCAGTCAAGCTGATGACGTGGGCGCTCGCACAAGTCTCCAGGATCTCAGAAAGGCCCCGCTTGAGAGGAAGCGCCTGCGGATTGTATTGAAGAAGTCGCACACGATGGGATGGGGCAGCAGTGGGCATGTGTAAACTGAACGCCAGCAGGGCCCACCACATGAAGCGGGGCTCGGGTGTTCTGTCTGCCTCGCGGTCTGACTCGGTCGAGTGAAGTCCTCCCCTCCTGGAACAGAGGAAGGTTCGGGCCGAGGAGGCTATGATGATGATGGTGATCATGATGATGGTGATCATTGTAATGGCATTGATGATGCTGGTTCTTCTGATAATGCGGCTGATGGTAATGTGATGGTGATGGTGATGCTGCTGCTGATGATTATGATGATGGCGATGCTGCTGATGATGATGATGATGATGCTGATGATGAATATGCTGATGCTGATGTTGCTGATGATGATGATGAGGATGATGAGGGTGATGAGGATGATGGGGGTCATGAGGATGAGGATGATGTATTTCCTTGCTATGGCCGCAGGGGGCCCTTTTAGGGCTCCTGAGGTGAACAAGTCACTTCCTGTGCCCCCTCAGGGGCCCTGAAGGGGCTCCTTTAAGGCCTCTGAGGTGTGCAGAAGGTGCACCTCTCCTCACCCCTCCGTTTTATCGCCCCCCCCACTACAGTAGGAGCTCGACCACAAGAAACCTTCCACAAGAAACCCAACCCTGAGACCCCAGGGCCCCAGGACGTCCATTGTTTTTTGGTGTGGGGAGGTCACGCTTTCCATCGCAAAGCCATCGAAACCCAAGAAACCCAGGAGGCAAGGGTCTCCACTGCACGCAACTCGGGCGTTGACAGAACTAAGCTTAGTGGGAACTGGTTCAATGATTTGCACTGGGGGAGGCCCCCCCCCGCCCCGTTCCACTAACCAGAACTGCCGTTTCCCGAAAAACAGCAGCTACGGCAGACCTGAGTTAGTGATTCTGGTCCATTTTGGGGTTCCAGGGCCCTACTACTCACCGGGTCCCCTTGCCTGGGGTCCTGCTATACCCGAGCAGCGCCCGACGTAAGGCCCGCCCCTGCACGCCGCCCCCCCCCCCGAGGGGGCTGGGCTGGCGCCCGCTGGGCCGCTCAGCGCCCTCGCGCCCAGGGGGCGAGCCGGCGCGGCCAGGGCCGCGGCTGGCCTGGAGAGGGGGCCCAGGGGGGGAGGCTCCTCGTCGGCTGGAGGGGGGTGAGGAGGAGGAGGAGGAGGAGGAGGGAGATGAGAAGGAGGAGGAGGAGGAGGAGGAGAGGAGGAGGAGGAGAGGAGGGCGGAGGAAGCGGAGGAGGAGGAGGACGGAGGAGGAGAGGGGGAGGAGGTGGGGGATGAGGACGGGGGAGGAGAGGAGGAGGAAGGAGGAGGAGGAGGAAGGAGGGGAGGAGGAGAAGAGAATGATGATGATGATGATGATATGATTATGATAGGTGATGATGCTGCTGATGATTGATAATGTGATGATGAGAGAGGCGGAGGAGTGGGAAGAGGAAAAGGGGGACAAGTTGAAGAGGAGAGGAGAAGGGGGAGGATGAGGAGGAAGGAGAGTGAGGAGGAGGAGGAGGAGGGAGGAGTCGGGAGGAGGAGGAGGAGGGAGAGGAGGAGAGGGGGAGGAGGGATAGGGGATGATGATGGATGCTGCGTCTGAGAATAGGTCGGAGCCTCATTATAGCTTCTGATGTGACTGAATGAGGAGGTAGGGGTGAAGAGGAGGAGGAGGAGGAGGAAGAGTACGGGCGGAGGGGAGGAGGAGGAGCGTAAGAGAAGGGGGCAAAGTGAAGAGGAAGAGGAGAACAGGCTGGACTGAGTAGAGGAGGAGGAGGAGTTGGGGAGGGATGAGGAGGAGGATAGAAGAAGGAGAGAAGAAAGAGGAAGGAGAGGAAGAGGATGAGGAAGAGCCGAGGGGGGGAAGGAGGAGGAGAGGAGCAGAGGGGGGGGAAGGATGAGGAGGAGGATATGGAGAATGATGAGGAGAGAAGAGGAGAATGAGGAGGAGGAGGAGGACGATGGAGGAGGAGGAGAGAAGAGGAGGAGGAGGAGGAGGAGGAGGAGGAGGAGGAGGACCCGAGACTCCAATGACTCCGCCGAGAACCGAAGGAGCCGCGAAATTATTGGAAAGCGCGGCTAACCCACAGCTGCGTGGAAGTCACCGCTTAGGGGAATCCCAGCACGCGGGTGACACTTGGCCTTTAAATTCTTAAGGGCCGTTGATCTGAGCCGACGGGACTCCCAAGTAACTTGGCCAGTGCACCAAGCCATTAGCACAGGGGACTGCCGGGTGGAGGCTGATCCCCCACATCTCAGACAATAAACAAAAGGGCCCTCGGTGACCATGTGGTGGCCACGGAGGAGCTCAAAGGGCGCAGGCTCGGCACTAGACACAGTAACAGCCTGCCCAATAGAACTATCGGCACCACTAGACACAGTCGGCACCTGGGGTTCCGACGGAACCCCACTCAAGAAAATGCTGCCCGTAGACTGCCCCTGCACGCCAGCCTCGGGCCCCAACCCAGTCCGCCGCCCACAACGCAATCGCGATGGCGTCCGCGCGCGCTGTCGGCAGCGGCGCAGCAGCAGCAGC
Source organism: Prorocentrum cordatum (assembly GCA_963575745.1). NCBI lineage: Eukaryota > Dinophyceae > Prorocentrales > Prorocentraceae > Prorocentrum > Prorocentrum cordatum. Next base: position 279,225 of record CAUYUJ010021627.1, read on the forward strand.
AGCGGAGGAGGAGGAGGAGGTCGGATATGGGAGGCGAGCCCTTGCACGGGCCATCAGTTTCTGCAGGGCGGAGGGCGCGCACTCCGTGCGCTCCACGCGACTCCACGCGGCCTCGGAGGACGCCGAAGCAAGGAAGAACGCACACTGCCAGCTCGCAGGCTTGCGAACCAGCTGGTGGCGCTGCTGCACCAACTGTACAGGTGCAGTGGGGGCGGACGGCCTCATCCTCTTGGGCACCAGCTCCCTGATGTCGTCCATCGTGGTGCCGATCGCAGCCATGAGCCACGCGAAAAGGCGAGCCTCCTCCTTTGCATCGGACATCTTGATGCGGCACAGGTCGTGCAGCGCGCGCGGCAACACGTGGCCCTGGGCGCCGACCTTCGCGAAGAAGTCGGCCCATGCGTTGCCGTAGAAGTCGTTGACGTCGTGCCGGCCACCGCTGAACAGGTAGTGGTGGGCGTCCCTATGCGCCGGGCACCAAGTGACCCCAGCTCGGGACTGCTGCTCCGCGATGTGGAAGACCTTGCGCCAAATGTCCGCGTACTGGCCGCGCGACCCGGCGAGGTCCTCGCGCCACTCGTCGATCTCCGCGGCGAGGGAGGCCAAGTCCGTGATCACGTGAGTGACGTACGGCACATGCCCCAAGAGCTGCAGGAAAGCCCAACGCTCCGCCCGCCCAACCGCCTGTCGTCGCCCAGGCAGGGCGCCGTAGATGGCACGCATGGGCAAGTGGTCGGCACTCATCTGGACCACCGCCCGGCCGCACCTGCAGAGTTCGGGCCAGGAAGTGTCGTAGCCAGACCCGTCGCTGAAGGCCACCGTGCTTCGCCACCCGGCGTGGGAGCTCCAATCTCCCCAAAAGTGGACTTCCGCCTCCATCGCAGGCGCGGGGATGTCGGAAGGGACGAGCGGGAGGCCGACCGCCATGTCAAATTGGTCGTAGCTCTGATCCCCGAGGCCAGTGGAGACCCTGTTCATCATGCGCTCGCGCACCTTCGCCCCCTGCTCGCTGAGAGCCTCGAGCTGACCCCCGTCGTAGTCGTCGCCCTGCGCCAGGACGTGCGGGCAGCCAAAGAACTGGTGACCTCGTGTGCACGCCACCTCGCCCGGGCAAAATGGGCAATGTGGGCTGGCGACGTATCCCATTTCGTGCCGCTTGGCAAGGTCCCAGGAGGCGCCGGCCCAGAGCTTGCGAAGCTGGCCCGCTCGGGCGCCTGCCAGCGCCGCCGAGGGGGGCGCCAGCACGCGCCGCATGGCACGGTGCCAAAGCGTTGCCCCAGCAGGTGCCAAGTCATGACGGCTTAGGATCTGGCGCCCTTGCCAGCGGCGGACGCCGTTCCCCACGAGGTGGGCGACGTGCTTGGGAGGCGTCTGCAGCAGCTCCACCATGTCGCCCAAGTCCGTGACGAGGATGAGGCTCGACTGCATCGTCCAGCCAATCCTGAGGAGGCTCATCCAAGCAGCTGCCAATGGCCCACGCAAGCCCGCCCACGTGGGCTTGCTGTCTAGCCAGGAGCGCTCGAGGGCCTGCCAAGCGCGCTGGAGGCGCGCGAGCGGCAGGCGGCCGTCCCACACGAACTCGCAATACTTGACCACTGGCTGCACCGTGGTGTCGAACATCGGGTCCAGGTACTGGTCTCGCTGCGTGGCCAGGTGGAGCGTGATCGAGTCGGCCCCGACCCCGCCCTTGTCACTGCAGAGCATGACCGCCGCGTGACGAAGCTTGGCGAGGTGCTCGTCGGTGACTCCTCCGACCGCTGCCCCGTGCGCCGCCGACGGGAGGAGTCCCGTGCGCCACAGGGCCTGGATCCGCAGCCCAGCCGTCCGCTGGAGGGCCTGCCCCCGCGGCCCCCGCTCACGAAGGGCGTCCAGGCGCCGCTTGGCGATCGTGCGCCTGACGCCCCGGCCATGGGTGTCGTGGCCGAGGTTGCGAGTGCCCGCCCGCTGCTGCAGTCGCAGTCGGCTCGCAGCCGGTGCGAATGCACGCTGCGCAGCCCGAGTCGTGGCGAGCCAGCCCGACTTGCTCGCCTTCACCTGCATGCCAATGGGCGCGACGTCGGCGATTAAACCCGCGACAGCACGATGCAGCACGAGACGACCTTCACCAATGGCCTCGCCGACCCACTGCAAGGTAAGGTCGTCCATGAGGCAGCGGCTGGGCGAGCGCAGCGCCCAGCCGCTGGAGCCTTGTGACGGCTCGGTAGAGGAGAACCGTGAGCAAGCCGGAGGAAAGGAGGAGGAGGAGGAGGAGGAGGAGGAGGAGGAGGAGCTCGAGGAGGAGGAGGGATCAGGAGGAGGAGGAGGAGGGCGATGACCATGTTTTTCGTTCAGCTTGGGGAGGGGCCTCGTCGAGCAGCGGGCGATGCACAGAAGAGGGGCACGTCTGGTACCATGGATGTTTCTTTTGTATCAGATTCAGGTGGGCCTTGTCTACAAACGGGCGCTGCAAAGCAGAGGGGCGCGTCGAGTACCAATGGTGATGTGCTAAATCAGCTTTGGGGGGGCTCGTCTTGCGGCGGGTGGCGCGCAGCAGAGAGACACGTCTAGTACCAGGCACGTGGCTTGATTCAACTTGGGGAGAGGTCTCGTCTAGCCGAGGATGACGCACGGCACAGGGGCACGTCTACTAAGACGGATGTTTTTCTCAATCAGCTTGAGGAGGGGCCTCGTCGAGCAGCGGGCGATGCACAGCAGAGGGGCTCGTCTTGTACCAGGGATGCTTCCTTACTCAGCTTTGGGATTGGGCCTCGTCTAGCAGCAAGCGGTGCACAGCAGAGGAGCATGTCTAGCCCAAAGGATTCTTCCTCAATCAACATGGGGAGGGGCCTTGTCTAGCCACGGGCGGTGCACAGCAGAGGGGAACGTCTAGCACCAAGGAAGTTGGTATTAATCAGCTTCGGGAGGGACGTCGTCGAGCAGCGGCTGACGCACGGCAGAGGGGCGCGTCTAGTACCAAGGATGCGTTTTCAATCAGCTTGGGGAGGGGCCTCGTCGAGCAGCGCGTGGTGCACAGCAGGGGGGCACGTCTAGTACTAAGGTTGCTAAACAGAACAAATCCGCTGAGGCAACCAGATAGCACGTCCAAGATGGCTGCAGGTAGCTCAAGACGGCCATCAGAGCAGCGCAAGATCTTCGAAGCAGGTTTGACATGCCTTCCAAGATGCCCCCAAAGAGGACCCAAGACCGCACACAAACAACTCCAAGTGCCCACGGAGCCTTCCAAAGACGCCCCCAAGGGACCAACATCTGCCACTGGGCCTTGTGCCCACTGGGCGTGTTAGAATGCTTGCTGTTGCCTGGATGGTTTCTCCCCAACAATCCCCCCCTTCAGGTGGATTTCTGACAAGTCCCAGGAGAAACACCCTCCAAATCTCCCCCAGAAACTCACTGAGGGACTTTTGGGATTGTTCCAGTGGACGAACCAATCTGACCCCCCTTCCGAAACCCTCTTTCGAGGATTTGTTGAAGGATTCCAGGGGAAGCGGTCCAGGGCCCCGCGAGGCAGGAGGTGGTCCTCCTCCTTCTCCTCCTCCTCCTCGTCCCTCCTCCTCCTCTTCCTCGAGCTCCTCCCCGAGCTCCTCCTCGAGCTCCTCCTCGAGCTCCTCCTCGAGCTCCTCCTCCTCCTCCTCCTCCTCCTCCTCCTCCTCCCTCCCTCCCTCCCTCCCTCCCTCCCTCCCTCCCTCCTCCCTCCCTCCCTCCCTCCCCCTCCCTCCTCCTCCCTCCCTCCCTCCCTCCCTCCCTCCCTCCTCCCTCCTCCCTCTCCCTCCTCCCTCCTCCCTCCCTCCTTCCTCCTCCTCCTCTCCTCCTCCTCCTCCTCCTCCTCCTGCTCGAGCTTATCCTCGAGCTCCTCCTCGAGCTCCTCCTCGATCTCCTCCTCGATCTCCTCCTCCTCCTCCACCTCGCAAAGTCACTACTCTCAAATGGCCTGGATCCACAGTGGGGGATTTAAGGTACATTACATCGAAGCGAACATAGTTTTTCTTATGTTTGAGAGTAGGCACTTTGCGAGTAGTGGAACGCGCCTTGGGATCTATAGAAGAAAAACACATTGCATACACAAAAACTGTTGGCGCCCCGCGCGGACTTTTTGGATCCGCGCTGGACCCCCCTCCCGGGCGCGCGGAGCGCGCCAGGGGCGGCGCCAGAGGGGCCCAGCGCGGATGCAAGAAATCCGCGCGGAGCGCCAAAAGTTTATGCTTATGCCGTTTGTTCTTCTTCGATTCCAAAGAGGCCAGGCACGCCCAGAACGCGTCGATCCCCGATTCTCGCTCTTCCGCCCGAGGCCCGTGTGTTCGGGGACGGGCCAAGGTTAGCCAGGGCCGCGTCGCGAACCCAGGCTGGCCACGAAGCGGCTCCGGGGACACTATCTGTGCTCAGGCCTTTTCCATACATGGTGCCCTGAGCACGCTCAGCCTTCGACGGGGTCACTTCAAGGGTCGAAGCCAAATTCCTTCACGGGGCACTTCTGAATACAGATCTCTTCACAACACTTCATGTGTGGCTCTGCCGTCACCAGCTGCTCTGAACATGCTTCACATCGTACTCTCACGGACTCCTCATCATCTTTTCTTCCCCTCCTCCTGCCCTCCTCGTTCGCTGGTCCGCTTCTTCTTCGCGTCTGCGTGCGCCCGAGGCATCCACGCATGGACAACGAGATCCCCTCACCGGCAGGCGCGCGGCACTGCCTGAGGTGAAGCATGTTGCGCACATTTCTAAATGTATGCGTGCCATGGTTGCGCAGGGGCCATGCTGCTCTTCCCTAATGTACCATCCAAAGTTTGAAAGGATGATCCCCGAAGGAACTCCCCTCCTCCTCCCCCTCCTCCTCCTCCTCCTCCTCCTCCCCTTCCCCCTCCTCCTCCTCCTCCTCCTCCTCCTCCTCCTCCTCCTCCTCCTCCGTTTCTCCTTCTCCTCCGTTTCTCCTCCTCCTCCTCCACGTCCTCCTCCTCATCCTCCTCCTCCTCCACCTCGCCTCCTCCTGCTCCTCCTCCTCCTCACCTCCTCCTCCTCCCTCCTCCCTCCTCCCTCCTCCTCCCTCCTCCTCCTCCTCCTCCTCCTCCTCCTCCTCCTCCTCCTCCTCCTCCTCGACACTCCTCGACCCTCTCCTCGACACTCTCCTCCTCCTTCTCCTCCTCCTCATTATGCTGTCGCTGTCGGCCTCGGAGTTCGCTTCGAACGCAGCCACCCCTCCTCCTCCTCCTCCTCCTCCTCCTCCTCCTCCTCCTCCTCGTCCCCCTCCCCCTCCCCCTCCCCCTCCCCTCCCCCATCCCCCCTCCTCCTCTCCCTCCCCCCCCCTTCGCCTCGAGATGCCGACGGTTCGGTCGATCCCTTGCGCCCTCGCTCCTCCTCTCTTCCTCGTCGTCCTCCTCCTCCTCGTCCTCCTCCTCCTCCTCCTCCTCGCTCCTCCACTCCTCGCCCCTCCTCCTCCTGCTCCTCCTCCTCCTCCTCCACCACATCCCTTCTCCTCCATCACATCCCTTCTCCCCACCTCTCGCCCCTCCTCCCAGCCTCCCTTGCCCCTTTCCTCCTCCCCCACCCCCCCTTCTCCTCTAAGTCTCGAGGCCTCCCAGATGGGGTCGGAGCAGATGCGGTCGGGCCCCATCTGGTGGGGCAAGATCCCCGCCTCCCTCCCGTGGCCCCGACCGCGGCCCTCCGCCAGCGTTAGGTCGGGCATGTTCCCTACAGGTGGATTTCGGAAGAAAATAACAAATAGTCGAAACAGATGTTTAAAAACAAGTTGGTCGAACGTTCGTCCCTGGACTGTGTTTTGACTATCTGAGAAGATTCATCCTGTAGAGGGACAGGCCCGACTTAACGCCAGCAGCTCCGCCCACGAGCATCGGGTCGGGCGAACAGCAACTCATCAGCAAAGGGGGGGTTGAGAATCAGCTCGCGTAGCTGATGGGGGGGTTGAGAATCAGCTCGCGTAGCTGATTTTCCTGGCGCCTCCCGGCGCCAGAGGCGGCCATGTATCGAGGAATGGGCCCCTCGGTGGGGCCGAAACCAGCTGCATGCAGCAAATTTCGTACCCCCCCCCTTTCCCAATCCCTCCCTTTCGTCCGGCCTGAGAACAGGGGGCGGCGAACGCGCCGGGGGAGGGGGCCTCTGCGCGGCCCCCGGCTCCGGCGGCCCCGGGCTCCTCGCCTCGGGGCCCGCACGGGGCTCGGCCTCCGCCTCCGCCTGGGCGCGGTCTCGGGCCCCCCCCCCGCCGGGGGAGGAGGAGCTGGTTGCGCGCACAAGGGGGTGGAGGGAGGGGGGAGGGCTTCTTATTTGGACGCCCGAAATGGGCACGGAAAGAATGGGTACAATGCCCAACAACAAATGTTGTCCCAAACCAACAGCGGCCGCTGTTGGGCAGGCGGCCCTCTGTCTCCAATGGACACAGGCCGCGGCGACACCGACAGCGAGTCTTGTTCAAGATAAACAGGAACTGCTGTTGGGCATCGTACCCATTCTTTCCGTGACCATCTCGGGCGTCCAGATCTTAGAGGGAGGCGGGAGGCTGCTTCTCAGAAGGCGGCGGCCTTACATCTACAGATCAGGCCCGCGCCTTCTAAGAAGCAGGGGGGCTTCTTTGAAACCCTCCCCCCTCCCCCGACCCCCCTCTGCGTGTGGCTGAAGGAGAGAGGAGGGGGACAAGCTAGTTGCGCTCGGGCCATATCCGACATCCTATCTCTCCCTCCCTTCCCTTGCTTATTGCGCGGAAGTGTCTCTGTCCGCGGACGCGTGTCATAGCCGAGCTGGAAGTTCAACAGAAAGTTCCCATCGCGGCATGCGCAATCGGAGAAGGAGGACTGTGTACATAGTTGGAGCAGAAGAATGAGCAGGATGACGAGGGGCAGGAGGAGGAGGAGGACATGAGGATGATGAAAGAGGAGGACGAAGTAGGAGGAGGATGAAGGAGGAGGAGGACGACGAGGACGAGCAGCAGCAGCAACACCAGCAGCAGCAACAGGAACTGGAGTGGAAGGACTGGGAGGAGCAGGAAGACCAGGGGAAGGCGGAGGAAGAGAAATGAGAGGGCGACAACTATGAAACAGGACTCGGATCCAGAAAAGTGGCCCGCGCTGGGTCGAAAACGACATTCTGAACGACGGGATCAAAGCGCCGATCCGAAAATAAGACCCACGCTGCAGCGGGGACACAATTTGTTTGAAACACCGCCGCCAATCGGATTGCAAATAACCTTGGGAAACAACAGGTTCCGCAATTCTACGAATGAAATATCCATGCGCGACGAGGGCAGGATATCTTCTGGACACAATCTGAAGAGAGATGATACATGCTCGAGGGGATGTTGTGGAACTCGCGTCATACTGACCCCGGGCGCGCGAGAAGGTTGCCTCCCAACGCGCCCCGAAGGACCATTTCCATGGATGCGCCAGGCGCTCCAGGCGCGCCAAGCTTGCCCAAATCCGGCGCTCTCGCTGGAGACGTCCTCGCAACAATCGCCCCACGGGCCCTCGGCCCCTGGGATCATCTCCAGGAAGGCGCCGGTTTCACTGGGCGTGTCCTAATCCGGCGCTCTCGCCCGAGACATTCTTCCAAAAATCTCACCGAGGGCCCCGAGCGGGACCAATTTTGGGGATGCACAGGGCGCGCAGGGCGCCCTGGGCGTGTCCCAGTCTGGGCTCTCGCCCGAGACATCCTCGCAAAAATCGTTCCACGGGCCCCCAGCGCGCACCCCAGGATGACTTCTGGGAGTGCACACGCGCCGGGCGCATTCCAATCTGGCGCGCTCGCTCAAGACGTCCTTACAAAGATCGCCACGCGGGCCCCCAGCGCGCCCCTGGGGTTTGTCCAGGGATGCACTGGGCGCGCAGGGCGCGCGGGCGTGTCCCAATCCGGCGATCTCGCTCGAGACATCCTCGAACAAATCGAAGCAAGGGCCCCCGAGGCGCTCACAAGCCCCACGGGCCCCCGGCGCGCTTGGGACCATTTCCTGGGGATGCACCAGGCGCGCCGGGCGCACTGGGCGCGTCTCAATCTGGTGTTTGTCGCCGGAAAGACATCCTCGCAAAAATCGCACCACGGGCCCCCGGCGCACACCCAAGGACCATTTCTGGGGATGCATCGGGCGTGAAGGGCGGGCGCACTAGGCTTGTCTCATGCCAGCGTTCTCGCTCGAGACATCCTTGCGACAATCGCCGCGAGAGCGTATTTCAAGGGATGCACCAGGCGCGCCAGCCGTGTTTTTCGAGGATGCACTGGGCGCACAGGGCGCACAGGGCGCGCCGTGGACCGGCAGCCCTCGGCCGCCCTCCAGGCCCCCGCGGCGGCGGCCTCCGCCCCGACGGGCCGCGCGGGGCCCCGCCGCTGCCAGTTCTGTTCGCGCCCGCGGGGCGCGCGGCCGCCCGCTCTCCCATCGGCGTCGGCGCGCAAGCGTGTCGTCGAAGCTGTCGGCGAGCGCTCTCTCCGAGCCCTCCGCGTCCTGGGCGCAGTTTGACGGCGCTCAGCCGCGCTCCAGCTACCCTTCGCGCGCCAGATTCGCGAAGCCCCCGCGGTGGTGGCCCCCGCCCCGAAGGGTCGCGCGCGGCTCCGCCGCTGCCAATTCTGTTCGCGACTACGGTCCGCGCGGCGGCCCGCGCTCCCATCGGCGCGTCGGCGAAGCTGTCGGCGAGCGCGGTCTCGGAGCCCTCCGCGCCCCCGGCGTAGCGCGGCCGCGCTCCAGCTGCCAGGGGTAAAAGACAAACCAGGGACGACGTTGACGCGGGGCGCCCCCCTTCTGCGATGGGGGCGGGTCGCCACGGAGGCGGGGCGGAGGCCGGGGCGCTTGGTGGGAGGCGGATCCGGCCCCCCACCGCCGGGCGCTGCCAACGTCGAGGCCCGCCCCCGCACCTCGCTCCCCAGGCCGCGCCCCATGGGCGCCTTTAGACACCGCCGCGCAGGCGTCGCTCCTGGCGCGGCGCCCTCCTGCCGGCGCTCTGCGTTTAGTTTGCGTCGCCGACTGGCGCGGGGAGGTCACCCCCGGCGACGCTGTCGCCCGAGCTGGACCTCGCGGCGCCACTGGCGGTGATCTGCGAATGATACTCAGCTCTGCGGTTAGCGCAGGAAGGCGCGCTGTCTTCGCGCCCTCTGCCCGACCCCCGCGCGGGCGCGTCGTCGACCCCCTGGGCGCCATGGCCCGGCGACGCGCGGCCGCCTTCCAGCTGCTCCAACGTTGCAGCTGACGGCCGCAGCGCTGACGCCTGCAACCGTTGCTCGCCTGTCAAGCGTCGCAGGCGCTGGCCCCGGCGACGCAGCCGATAAACCCGCCCAGAATGTCTTCTCGCAGTCGCTCGCCAGGCATCTCGCCGAGCAACGTCGGGGCCTGCTGTCGCGACTTGTCCGTCTCGCGCCGCAGGCGCTGATCCTGGCGCAGCCGCCGACGACGACGGCCCCCAGATTCCTCTCGCGGAAATTCGCCGAGCAGCGCCGATGCCCGCTGCCGCGTCTCGCGCGCCTGGCAGCACAGGCACTGCTCACAACGTGGTAGATGATGACGCTGGCCCCCACATCCCTCTTGCAGCTGCTCGCTGCGCCGCGCTGGATCCCACTGCCGCGGCTCGCCCGTCCCGCCTTGCAGGTGCTGGCCCCGGCGTCGTAAAGGATGGCGCTGGCCTCTGGCTTCTCTCGCAGCTGCTCGCCGAGCCGCGCTGGGGCGTGCTGCCGCGGCGCGCTCATCTCGAACTGCATGCGTTGATCCACGTGTCGTAGCCCATGGCGCTGTCCTCCAGCTTCTCTCGCCGCAGCCCGCTGCGCCGCACCTGGAGGCGGCTGCCGCGGCTCGCGCGTCTCGCGTCACCCGCGCTGAGTGGCGCTCGGCGTAGGCGGCCCGCGCCCGAGGTTCTGGCGGCAGCCGCGCGCCCTGCGGCGAGGTCGCGCCAGGGCGGCCGCCGCCTCCAAGGATCGGGGCAACGGGCCGCTCGAGCCCCAGGCGCCAGCGGCGCAGTTCGCGACGTTAGCATCCAGCCTTTTCTCGCAGTAGCTCGCCGCGCAAAGCTGGGGCCCGCCGCCAGGCTCGCCCGTCTCGCCTCGCAGGCGCTGGCCCCAGCGACGTGGCTGGCGACGCTGGTCTCCAGCGCCCCCTCGCAGCGGCCCCCCGAGCAGCGCTGGAACTCAGTGTCACGGCTCGCTCGCATCGCCTCGTCACCGCCCTTCCTCCTGCAGCGGCTCGCTATGCAGCGCCGAGGCCAGCTGCCTGGGTCCGCGCTGATCCCCGCGCTGTAGCCAACGACTCCGTACCCTGGCTTCTTCTCGCAACATCTCGCCGCGCGGCGCAAGGGCCTGCGTCCGCAACTCGCCGCGCCTGCGAACTCCAGCGTTCTATCTGCCGTCGCTAGTCCCCATCTTCCACCTGCAACCTGCTGCCGCGTCTCGCCTGTCTCGCGTCGCGGGCGCTGATCCTCAGATGGTGCCTGGTGACGCTGGCCTCCAGCTTCTGCTCGTAGCAGCTCGCTGAGGCGTGCCGGAGCCTGCTGCCGCGGCTGCCTGGATGGCGTATCTGGCGGCAACCGTGCCGACGGATCCCGGGTCGCGGGGGGCGCCCGGATGCGCGGCCGCAACTGTGCTGAAGCCGAGGCACTGGCCGCTCTCGAACAGCAACAGATCACCGCGACGGCGCACTGCGCGTCTTCTCGGTCGCAAAACGTTGTCGGCCCCCCAGGAGGGCCTGCGCGCAAGGTCGGCAATGCCGCGCTGCCCCTGCGGCCCGGCGATCGCCGTGCCGACGGACTCCCAGTCGCTTGTGATCGGGGTCAACTCTGGCGCCGCAATGACGGCGCCGCCGTCGAGGCGCTCGCTGCCCCCAAACAGCGCCAGCCACGCTGTCGAGCCGTAGTCGCTGTTCCTGAACAGCGCCAGTCACGCCGCCGTCGAAGCGCGCGCCGTCGCCGTCGTCGCCTCCGCACAAGGCGAAGCTCAAATCCTCCGCGCCGTTGCGCGCGCCCTGGGACTTGCTGGCGCGGCTTAGAGCGAAACCCCGGGCGATGACGACTCCCTCTTGATTCCTGGAGCTACTGCCGTCGGGTGCCGGCGATGCAGACCCCGCCGCTAGCGCAATCCTGAGCGTCGCCTTCTGGCGGCCCGACGTCCAGACCTGGGGCGCTTGCCGTTCGCGATGATGGGGGTGCCTTCGCGCCTCGCGCGCTGTCTGCGGCAGTCGAGGTCGCGCGAACCAACATTGAGCGTGGCCGTCGCGCTCGGGGCCCCTATTCCTGGGCTCCACGAAGCTCGACCGAGCCTTCCCCTGGGCGCCGCCTCTGCGTGCCTCGGCGCTTGCTGGCCAGCTGGGCCGCTCGGGCGCGGGGCAGCGGGCGGGCGACGGACCTCGCGCCCCGCGCTCGAGGCCCCGTTCTCCCTCTCTTGGACTGGCGGGGGGCGAGCCAAGCAGAAGGCGATCGGCCCTGCAGACGTCCGCGCAGGAGATCTGTCCATGCGCTTCTTGCCGTCCGCCATCGCGGCCACGGGCGCGTGCTCGACGTCGCGGAGAAGCTGCTGCCTCCCGCGCGTCGTCGCCGCGAGCGCGTTGACCTCGGCGATGGACTCGCCGACCCGCCTGGGACCTCCGTCTCGGGGGCGCTCCACGGCGCGCCGCTGGCCCCTGTGGTGGCGGTCAGCGACGCGCGCCCGGGACAATGCTCGCCCCTCTCGCAGGCGCCAGGGCCCGGTCGCCCCCCCCCCCCCCCCCGACGGACGCGATGTTCAACGTCGTGCTGGTCCGCGACGTGGCGCGCGAGGCTGCGCGCGCCCCGCGCGCGGGCGTCGACGTCGATCTGCCGCCCCCGGCCGCGCTGCCCCACGGTGCACAGCTGGTGCTCGTCGCGGCAGTTGGCGACGCGGCACTCGAGACGGCGCTCGCGCCGCCCGCGGACGCCAGGGTAGACCTGGCCTTCTGCGGCGCGCTGCTGCGAAATATCGCGGCGCTAGCGTCCGCCGCGCTGCTCGACGACGCGGCGCCCGAAGCAGCGCCCGCCCCGCTCGTGGTCGCCATGGCCGAGCTGCTGCGCAGTGGCGTGCTGCTCGACGTCTCCGCGCCAGTGCCTGTCGAGCCGGTCAACGACGCAGCGCCAAGGGCCACGCCCCTCGCGGGCGTCAAAGACGAGGCGCCGCGTTCTGACGCTGACGCGCAACTCGACGACGTGCTTCTGGTGCCTGTCGCTGTGGTCTGTTACGCGGGACCTGAGAAAATTCCCGCCCCGCGCGCGGGCGTCGGGTTCGAGCTGGCGCTCGCCGACGCGCTGCCCAACGCTGGCGCGCAGATGACCGTCGGGCGGCTTGCGCCCGCCGCGGGGGCCCCCGACGCGGCGCTTGAGACAATCGTCGTCTCTCTCGCGATCGTTGGGGACAAGCTGCCGCTCTCCGACGCGCTGCCGCGCGCCGAGGCGTTGGCGCTAGCCGTGCTGCTCAGCGACGTGGTGCACGAGGCTGTGCTCGTCCTGCTCGCGGGCGTGAGGGTCCAGCTGCTGCTCCCTGGCGCGCTCGTCGACGACCCGCAGCCGGTGCCGGTCGCGGTGCTCCGCGATGGGCCGTGGCTCTCCGACGCGCTGCACAATGTCGAGATGCCACTCCCCGACATGCTGCTTAGCGGCGTGCGTTGTGGGCGCCGGGGCTGGGCTGCTACTCTCCGACGCGCCGTTCATCGTCGAGGTTCTAGCGCCCGTCGTGGCTGTTGAGGCTGGCACCCAGCTCTTCCTCGCCACCTTCCGCCGCGGCGCGGTCGCCTCGCGGCGCTGGCGCTGATGCCAGCGCTGTGGCCGACGACGCTGGCTCCCGGATCTTTCTCGTCGCAACTCGCCGGCAATGCTGGGGCCTGCTGCGACGGCTCGCCCTACTCGCGCCGCTGGCGCTGATCCCGTTGTTGTGGCTGAGGCTGGTCTCCAGCTGCTTCTCGCCGCGGCCCGCTGAGCTGCGCCAGAGCCTGCTGCCGCGGTTCGGCCGTCGCGCGGCTCCGGCGCTGATCCCAGCGTCGTAGCCGGCGACGCCGGACTCCAGCTCCCTGTCGCAGCGGCTGTCCAAGCGGCGAAGGCCACCCCCCCAGGCGCGCCAGGCGTCGGAAAGCCCAGCGCGGGCGCGGACTCGTAGCCCTGCCCATCCACCGCGAACGGGGGCCCTCCTTTTCGCCTGGGACTCAGCCCCCGCCCGCGGTGAAAAGAATTGCGTTCGCTGGCCGGAAGGGGGGGGGGCTCCCGCCGTTGCGGCGCCCATCGGAGGGTGGGGTTTCAAGACTGCCCCGAAGGCGCGCCAAAGGGCCCCGCGGTCGGGCCACCGTCCCGGAAGGTCGCGAGGGGCCCCGACGCCCCTGACGCGCGCCGCATCGGCGTGTAGGGGCCCCGACAACATGCTGCCCGATGCAAGGGCAGGAGCAAACGGGGGCCCCGCGTTGACCCGCCGCCGCTCGGCGTCGAGGGCGCGAGGCCCATGGGCCAGCATCAGCGCCCGGCCGTGCGTCAGATCGGCCGAGCGCCTGAGCCCAAATGGCAGCAGACGTCGGGCAAAAGAGCAGGATGCACTTGCGCGCTGGCGCATGGAGACGAAACATGCTCCCAAACCTGGGCGAGCCAGCTCAAAATAGCTATGGCCCCCCGTCCCCCATGTTCCTTGGGCCCGAGATTTAGGGTCGCAAGTGGCAGCTGCCGCGGCCTTGCTCGCGCATGCTCCATCTGTTTCCAAAATTCCAACAACTCAGCGTGGCCCTGGGGTCCCAAACTCGAGGCCCTGCATGTCCCTGGGCCCCAAGTTCCCCCCGTCCCGCCGGGAAGGGGGGGCCGCCACACCTGGCGCTGTTCCGTGATGAGTTCGGGCAACAACTCCTCCATGGCAATCCTGTGACCTTCCACCAATGCGGCATTCACCCTCGCCCAAGCGAGCCCCTCATCTTGGGCAGACCATATCATGGGCCAACGGGCATTGCGAAGGTTCATAATTTCACTCGAGGGTCCACGCGCTCAATCTCTGCCTTCAGAGGCGACTTGGGACACCATTGTAGATGAGTTGGCTTTTGGGCGAGCGCTTCCACTGCCAGGGAAGATGCACGGACAGCTACTTGCTTCGCACGTGCTGCATTGCAATTTGCCATCGCAGCCAGCGTCTTCCACTCGAACGGTTTTAGACGCTAGGGAACCCGAAGCCAGATTTTCCAGGAGACGAAAGAAGGTCTCGAGGGCCAGGGCCAAAATCTGGCCCGCGGGCACCGAATGTGCGCCGGAACTGAGCGCGTCTAAAGCTAGGGGAGTAAGAGGACGGGGTGAGGGGGGCAGTAGAAAGGAACGAGGGGGAGGAGGACATAATCAGGAGGACAGAAGAGGGGAAGGATGAGGAGGAGAAGGACAAAGAACAGAGGAGGCAGGGGTAGGAACAGTGGTAGTGATAATAAAAGTAGTCGTAGTAGTCGCCGTCGTAGTAGTAGCCGTCGTCGTCGTAGTCGTACTAGTAGTAGTCGTAGCAGTAGTAGTAAGACTACTACAAATACAAGTACTACTACGAGTGATGAGGAGTAGTCGTAGTCGTAGCAGTAGTCGTAGTCGTAATCGTAGTCGTAGCAGTGTAGTGGATGTAGTAGTTGTAGTAGTACTATAGTAGTAGTGTAGTAGTAGTAGTAGTAGTAGTAGTAGTAGCAGTAGTAGTAGATGTAGCAGTAGTAGTAGTAGTAGTCGCAGTATGAGTAGTAGTAGTAGTAGTAGTAGTAGTAGTAGTAGTAGTCGTAGCAGTAGTAGTAGTAGTAGTAGTAGTAGTAGTAGTAGTGGTAGTAGTAGTAGTAGTAGTAGTACTAGCAGTGCGAGTAGTAGTAGTACTAGTAGTAGTAGTAGTAGTAGTAGTAGTGGTAGTAATAGTAGTGATAGTAGTACTTGACATGGTAGTATTAATAATAAGACTTGAAGTAATCGTAGTAGTAATCGTAGTTCGTAGCAGTCGAAGGAATACTATTAGTAGCAATCGTAGTAGCAGCCCTCGTAATAGTCGTAGTAGTAGTAGTAGTAGCAGGAGTAGTATCAGCAGTGAGATAAGTAGTCGAAAGCATAGCCCGGGTAGTAGTAGTAGTAGTAGTAGTAGTAGCAGTAGTAGTAGTAGTAGTAGTAGTAGTAGTGGTGGTGGTAGTACCAGTAGTAGTAGTAGTAGTAGTAGTAGTAGTAGTAGTAGTAGTAGTAGTAATACTAGTAGTATTAGTCGTAGTCGTAGTCGTAGTCGTAGTCGTAGTAGTAGTCGTAGTCGTGGTCGTAGTCGTAGCAGTAGTAGTAGTAGTCGTCGTAGTCGTAGTCGTCATAATGGTTGTAGCAGTCGTGGAATCGTTGTGATAATAAAAGTGGTCGTCGCAGTCGTGCTAAAACTTACCATGGCGACGTACCCGACCCCTGCGCAAACGCGGGGCGCACATAGGTTAGAACACTTTATAAAAGGGGGGGGGAATGACGGAGCGAGGGTCACATATGTCTGCAGACGGAATTTGGGAGACTCGCAGGACACTGGCTACAGGACAAGGACTAGATAAAGATGATTAGCTACAATTCCTGAGCACCCCTAGCCACTTCGAAAGCGGTGATCTCAGATCGCAGCACTCGAGAAATGGCGAGGTCTAATCACTGTGCTGGGCCCCCCAGCAGGCCTCGAAAGTAGCGACAGTTTCACAGATCGCAGCCCCCCAAGGATGGCGAGGTCTAGTTTGAATCCGCGCGTGGCGCCACTGTGCTGGACCCCCCAGCTGGCCTCGAAAGTGGCGACAGTTTCACAGATCGCAGCCCCCAGGGATGGCGAGGTCTAATAATTTGAATCCGCCCGTGGCGCGCCTGTGCTGGGCCCCCCAGCAGGCCTCGAAAGTGGCGACAGTTTCACAGATCGCAGCCCCCGCAGGCCTCGAAAGTGGCGACCGTTACAAAGATCGCAGCCCCCCAGGGATGGCGAGGTCTAATTTGAATCCGCCCGTGGCGCCACTGTGCTGGGCCCCCCAGCAGGCCTCGAAAGTGGCAACAGTTTCACAGATCGCGGCCCCCCCGGGATGGTGAGGTCTAGTTTGAATCCGCCCGTGGCGTCGCTGTGCTGGGCCCTCCAGCAGGCCTGGAAAGTGGCGACAGTTTCACAGATCGCAGCCCCCCAGGGATGGCGAGGTGTAATTTGAATTCGCCCGTGGCGTCACTGTGCTGGGCCCCCCAGCAGGCCTCGAAAGTGGCGACAATTTCAAAGATCGCAGCCCCCCGCAGGCGTCGAAAGTGGCGACAGATTCACAGATCGCAGCCCCCCAGGGATGGCGAGGTCTAATTTGAATCCGCCCGTAGCGTCACTGTGCTGGGCCCCCCAGCAGGCCTAGAAAGTGGCGACAGTTTCACAGATCGCAGCCCCCCAGGGATGGCGAGGTCTAGTTTGAATCCGCCGGTGGCGTCACTGTGCTGGGCCCCCCAGCAGGCCTCGAACGTGGCGACAGTTTCACGGATCGCACCCCCCCAGGGATGGCGAAGTCTAATTTGAATCCGCCCGTGGCGTCACTGTGCTGAGCCCCCCAGCAGGCCTCGAAAGTGGCGACAGTTTCACAGATCGCAGCCCCCAGGGATGGCGAGGTCTAATTTGAATCCGCCCGTGGCGTCACTGTGCTGGGCCCCCCAGCAGGCCTCGAAAGTGGCGACAGTTTCACAGATCGCAGCCCCCCAGGGATGGCGAGGTCTAATTTGAATCCGCCGCGGCGCCACTGTGCTGGGCCCCCCAGCAGGCCTCGAAAGTGGCGACAGTTTCACAGATCGCAGCCCCCCAGGGATGGCGAGGTCTAATTTGAATCCGCCGTGGCGCCACTGTGCTGGGCCCCCCAGCAGGCCTGGAAAGTGGCGACAGTTCCACAGATCGCAGCCCCCCAGGGATGGCGAGGTCTAATTTGAATCCGCCCGTGGCGTCACTGTGCTGAGCCCCCCGGCAGGCCTCGAAAGTGGCGACAGTTTCACAGATCGCAGCCCCCCGCGGGCAAGACAGGAGGAGGCAAAAGGGAGGCGGGAAGGAGTGGAGACCACACTGCTCTATTCAAAACGAATGCCCAACCAAGGAGCGTTGGGAAAAACAGATGCAGTAGCAATAACAATAGCAGTAACATCAAACGTAGAGGTAGTTGTCGCAGTATGCGTAGTAATAGTAATCGCAATACTAGCAGGATCGCAATCGTAATACTAATAGTAGTCGTGGTAATCGTAGCAGTCGTAATAATTGCAGTAGGAGTAAACGTAGTAGTATGGGTAGTCGTAGTCGTCGTGATCGTAGTAGTGCTAGTGATCGTAGTAACCGAAATAGTAAGAGTAATGATGCTACTAATAATGGTAGTTGCAGTTGCATTATTAGTTGTAGTACTAGTAATGGTAGTCGTATTAGTCGTAGTTTTCGTAATAATAGTAATAGGATCCCTAGCAGCAGGAGTAACAATGGTAGTTGCAAGGGTCGTAGTGAAAGAAATCGTACTAGTAAAATAATAATCGTACTAGTCGTAGTAGTGGTCACGGTAGTAACAGGAGAAGTAGTCGTAGTAGTAGTAGTAGTAGTAGTAGTAGTAGTAGTAGTAGTAGTAGTAGTAGTAGTAGTAGTAGTAGTAGTAGTAGTAGTAGTAGTACTAGTAGTAGTAGTAGTAGTAGTAGTAGTAGTAGTAGTAGTAGTAGTAGTAGTAGTAGTAGTAGTAGTAGTAGTGGTGGTAGTAGTACTAGTAGTACTAGTAGTACTACTAGTAGTAGTATAGTAGTAGTAGTAGTAGTAGTAGTAGTAGTAGTAGTAGTAGTAGTAGTAGTAGTAGTAGTAGTGTCGTAGTAGTAGTAAGTAGTAGTAGTAGTAGTAGTAGGTAGTAGTAGTAGTAGTAGTAGTAGTATAGTAGTAGTAGTAGTAGTAGTAGTAGTAGTAGTAGTAGTAGTAGTAGTAGTAGTCGTAGTAGTAGTAGTAGTAGTAGTAGTAGTAGTAGTAGTAGTCGCAGGAATACTGGTAGTAGTAGTAATGGTAGCAGCAGCAGCAGCAGTAGTATAAATATAAGTAGAAGTAGAAGTAGACGTAACAGTAGAAGTCGAAGTCGAAGTAAAAGTAGAAGTAGACGTAGACGTAGAAGTAGAAGTAGAAGTAGACGTAGAAGTAGAAGTAGAAGTAGAAGTATAAGTAGAAGTAGAGGTATAAGTAGAAGTAGAAGTAGAAGTAGTAGTAGTCGTCGTAGTAGTAGTAGTAATAGTAGTAGTAGTAGTAGTAGTAGTAGTAGTAGTAGTTGTAGTAGTAGAAATATTAATAGTAGTAGCAGTAGTAGTAGTAGTAGTAGAAGTAGGAGTAATGGTACGAGTAGTAGTAGTAGTAGTAGTA
>CAUYUJ010021627.1:302500-397500 GCA_963575745.1 Prorocentrum cordatum
CGTGCTGCGGCAGAATGTGCATCACGAATTTCTTGCAAACTAGGTTTCGTACGCTTTCAGTTTCACGCTGCGGCCCCAGTGGGGATTGCGTTCATCATTCGTGAGAGTGCGGGGGTCCCCGATCACGTTTGACGTCAAATCAGACAGCCTGTCTCCATGTGGAATGTGTGCGGTATCATGCCAATTGATCATGTGGTTGTGCAAAGTCCTGCACCCCCCGCTGATGTCGACGTCTTTCGGCCCAAAGATTTCCACGGACCCGACAGCAAAATGCAGGCGAGAACTGCACTCGTCCACCTGGTCATCGGCCCGCAATGTATAGCATGCATCATGTCCACGCACAAGTGCTGAGTAGGGGCGGCACAAAGAAGAGGATGGAATGATGGATTGCGAAACAACGTAAGCCCACGATGCTTTGCCCCGACAAAGTCGCGCCTCCAAAATGTAGCGACTACAGGCAGTGCAACGCGCTCAAATCCCCGACGTCAGGCAAATATTCCGAAGGTACTAAAACGCATGTTTCTTGTAGCCCCCCTATGTTCTTAGCACTTGTCCTTCCAAAGTCGTGTTTTCGAGCCTATACTCCGTCGCGTCAAGAAGAGATGATCGTTGCGCTTCCGTCCCCGCCCTCACAGGATGCTCACACTTGTTGCAATGTGCAATATACTCATGCGGTTCCACCACGCACCAGGGGGACTTGACCAGCGACGCATGCTTCACACGCATCATGTCTGGCTTAGTGCACTTGCACATTGGACAAAGGTTATGCGTAGAGGAGGTGCCAGGCAGACCATGAGTGTGCATCACGTCGGCCCAGTCGAGCTTCATCCATATGACGCGCGCAGTGAACCCAAGAAATGCGCCATGCTCTCTAGCTAAAACTGCTTGGGGTCCGTCCTCTGTGCACGGGCCTCCACCGAACTTCTCTGCTGGCCGCGCACCGCGCGCCAAGATTTTGAGGTCCCAGGCAAAATAATTTAGCAGAGCAAACATACTACACCACCCCTGCACCCACACATGCACGAATGGCGGGTGCGCCACGCTGCGCAAAGATGACGCTTCTGGGTTAGAACGTTGATCACCCATATTCCAAGTATTGCGTCTGGATCGGATGGCGCACTCCCTGTATACCGCGCGCTGTCTGTGTAGACAGCCAAAAGAATTGGCAAAGGCTTGCGCTGCGCCTTCGCCTGTACCGTCAGGGAGTGTTGCCAGTGAGCTGGTGGCCAGCCTGACGATTCGCTGACAGCGTGGCGACCTGGGTCTTCCCTGAACTCCTTGGCTAGATTTTCTTAAGCCAGTGCTGCAGGGGCAGTTCGTGCCAATCGACTTGCGCGATGTCCATCTGTGCCAGGGACCAAGATCTGCTCGATATGTTTTTGGGGAGGGAACATGCGATCTAATTATTTGTGGCGCCGTCCTGTTTGCCACCCTGGAGGAAAAGCAAATCTACCAAAATCTGCTCCGACCGCTCCCGAGCCTTTAGAGTGATAACACGCTATGCAGAAATCAGCAGCTGAGAGCTTCCCGAGAGCGTACAAATTCTTGTAGTGTTGAAGCAATGCAGCTCCAGAGTTCCGCTGCTCCTGAAGATGTCGATGGCGCTCATTTTGCAGATATGATGGCCACTCCTGCAATTCGTCCCAATCCCCCGTTCGACTGCGCATTTGCCCGTGCATTTGAGCCAGCTGCGCAGACGTGGAACGCGTCAAAACATGCTATGCCACTCCATGGCCCTTCTCACGCTGTCGAGCGTGACGCCTGAGATGCGCCGATCGTGGAACTTGAGCTGCCGGTGACTTGCACGCCGCAATCCGATCGAGAAGTGGACAATGAGGCCACGCGCGTTCACGTATACAACGTAGAGGGCGAGTGGAACGCAACGCGCAGTCATGCCGACCCAATGGTGTTCAACATGAGGAACACATGCTGCGCGGTGCGCACGCATCACGCCTTCGCGCCCCCCACGCACATCGCCTGGGTAGTTACTGGACCCATGGAGATGTCGGGATGCGAATTGCGGCATTGGGGCGCTTGACCGCGTTAGCACATGCAGTCGCCCGCCCACGCAGCACCGGCGCCAGCAACGCCGCGCTGCAGCGCAAATTATTTTGAGATAGCGGGGGGAAGATGCTGATAGAGAAAGCGAGATTCACTGCCAGCACTGCCATAAAACAGCCGAGCGACACTGCTTCGGCGCCGCCCCCAGGCGCGGCGGCAGTGCCACTTGCGCCCAGCTGCGTGTTTTAAACTCTCCCCACCCTTGTCATCGTCCTCCATTTCGCCCCGCGTTTCCGCTTCCCCCTCCTCTTCGATTTTTTCCTCGTCGCCCTCTTTCTCCAGAGCTCCGAGGGCTGGCGCGGGGGGCCGAAGCTCATCGTTCTTCTCCCTCTCAGCTTACTCCTCCTTTCGCATGCCCCTCCTCCCCCCCCCCCCCCCGCCCCCCCCTGTCCTCCGCCCGCCGCCCCTGATCTTCGCTATCGCTGTCGCGCAGCGGTCGTCGGCGGATTGCCCTGCTGGGCCACGCGTCTGAAAAGTTAGGTCGAGCCATGGCGCTCCGACGCGCCCAACTTGCGCAGCGTGCGCGCCCCAGACCGCGGGCGCGCGCGTCAAAGTGCAAGGCATGCGCCAACATGGAACACAATTGCGTAGATTCGTAGCTGAAAAATCTCAGTGGAAACTTAATGCGGGATCTGGTTTTCCCATGTTTCTCCGGGTGATCATCCTCGATAAGGGGTGCGGTCGGATCTTATATTCTCATTCGTGGATCTAGAAAACTCATGCAAAACTCAACGCGCGTCCGCGCGTGCATCCGAGTGCATTTCAAGATGTGTTACACGATGTTGTTGTTATTGCTCGTTGTTGTGATGTGTGTTTGCGTTGCGTTGCTTTTATTTATATATATATATATATATATAAAAAAAAAGAGCTGGCGCGGTGTTTCCTCAGTTGCGCGGTTGCGCGTAAGTATATATATATGTGTATGTATTTGCGTGTGGTTTGCGTTTTGCGGCCGTGTTGCATTTGATGTGCGTGATGTGTTTTGTTTGTGCTGCTGCGCATTGCGCTTGTTCTGGTTCGGCACCCCGTCTCAGTCAGAAACTTCGCGTGGGCGGCGCGAATCCGCGTTCAGACCGATGCCTTCCGCCAGATCCCACCGAGAGGCTCAGAACTGCAATGGTCCCCTCTCGTTCTTCCCCTGTTCATCCCCCCTTCCGCCCCCTCCTCTTCCCCATTGCCCTCCTCGCCCAGAACCCCCCTCGCCATCCTCGCGCTCAGCATCCTTCCCCACCTGAGGCCCCTCATTCGTCGCCCCATTCCTCCTCCAACTGCTCCTTCCCCTCCCCCGACTCCTCCAAGGGGCCCGCCGAGATCGAGCTGGGAAGTCTCTGGACTGACCCCGGCCCACGTTCGAAACGCAGGCGGACCAGGACGTGCTGTCACTAACGCAGCCCCGTTCAGGACACCCCTACACAGCAGGACCATCAGGCCACTGGCTTGACATCAGCCTTCTTGGCAGCAGTGCGGCGCTTCTTGGCAGGCGCCGCGCCGTCGCCGATCGCGTCGGTCTCCGCCATGACGAGGCCCAGCTTCGAGGCCAAGAGCGTAGTGGACTGGGCGGTCAACTTCGAGGTGAGTGGGTCGAGCAACTTGGCGAAGTTCTGCAAGGTGGCAATAGTCTGGGCATCGCCGAGCGTGCTGATGAGCTCGGGCTTGAGGGCATTGAGATCCTCGCTCAGGAGCTCGGGCGCGCACTTGTCGCCAGAAGTCGTCGCGGCCGATGCGAGCTCGGAGAGGGCGTGCTGCAGGGGCCCCACCATCTCAGGCGAGTTGAACCTCTTCCAATCGTCGTCCCTGGGCACCTCGAGAAGAATCGCGTTGACCTGGGCCTCGGCGGAGGCGTGCTGGACCTTGGTCGTAGCCGCTGCCTTGGCCGCCGCGTTGATAGGCGTTTGCCGCTTCGGGCGAGGACCGCGTGCGCTATGTTCGCATCGTCCCGGAACCTCTCATCCCCCCCACCCCACCCCACCCCCCCCCTTCCACCCACCCCCTTGGGCCCAGACCCCATCCAAGTGACCCTTGCCGTAACGAATCTCCTCGCCCCTGCCATCCTCATAGTTTCTTCCTGTTCTTCGTCATCACGCGCCTAGGCTTCCTCCACCGTTTGCAAGTGCACGAAGGGCGCCCACGAATGGGCCATGGGGGAGGAGGAGGAGGGGGAGAAGGATGAGGGGGAGAGGGTAGGATTGCACAATTGCAGCACTCTACTTTTAGCACCCTGTGCCCCGCTTCCCAGGCTTGTTCGGCGGCTGGTCCTCCTGCTGTCCTGCTGCTGCAGGGCCCCCTGCAGCCCCTGCAGCTCCTGCAGCTCCTGCTTCAGCCTGGTCGGCGCCGCCCGAAGGCAAAGCGCGGGCGGCGGCGCCCGCGGCGCTACCAGTGCCAGGGGGCGCGCCCGCAGGGGCCGCCCTGCCGCGCCTGGTGCCACGAGCGTCTGCGGCCTGGTCGACAGGTGCGAAGGGCGCCCTTTCCAACATCTTCTTCTCGCGCTGCTCGACGCGCTTTTCCCAGGCATTGCTGAACTCTTCGCGGAAGCCGCCCTCGATGTATAAGAAGCGAGCGGACTTTGCGAAATCGGAGTCCCACCTCGCCAAAAATGGCGCCCCAGCTCGAGGCATTTGATGCGCGGGTTCACTGCGTTCCGAGTTCCTTCGGCGCCTCCCCCCCTTCGACTGCAATTCGTCCTGCGGACCTGTAGATCCCCTGCTTGATGATCGCGCGCGAGTCCACCGTCTCGGCGACGCGCGCGCCGACGCGGCCCCCGTGCCCCCCCTTGGCCCAGCCGGCCCTAAACCTAGCTTTCGCCGTATTGCCTTTCGTGCCATCGTACCGCTTCTTGAACTCTGGGTTCGCCTTGCAGTAGGTCTCGAATCTCCCTCCCAGTGGATTGCCAGCCGCCCCGCGAGCCTCGAAGTTCCAGGTCCCCTCCCCGCTCTGGGCCTCCCAGAACAGGTCGTCCTTGTCGGTGCTGCCCTTCAGGTTGCGCGCTGGCTCCGAGAGCGACCCTGGGTTGATCGTCTCCTCCCGCTGCGCGAGCTGGGAGAGACAGCTTGAGGTTGGTATCCGTCTTGCCCCGCCCTGGCGTTCAGCGCCTCTGCCTCGTCGAAGCAGCCCGCGCCCATCATCGAGCCCATGATGTCGGGCTCGGCGAAGGCCCCCGGCGCGGCCGCCATTGCTGGCGGCGGCGGGTCCGCGTCGATCTGCGGCGGGGCCGCGACTGGCGGTGCCCTTTGAGCGCATCCAATGGCTATTCTGTGAACTTACATTTTAACATTGAGGCTCCGACGGGTGGTAGTGAGTGCCCCTAATTCTTCTGATCAGCGCCCTACTTGAGGCAGTGAGTTCCCCTACTTGCGGCAATGAGTCTCACTACTTGTGGTAATGGGTTTCATTACTTGTTGTAATGAGTGTCATTACTTGTGGTAGTGAGTTGCACTACTTGTGGCCATGAGTTTCAGCGCGTGTTAACTGCGCTGTCTATTCGTGGCAGCATGTTACCCTACTTGCGCCGGCAAGTTCCCATAATGGCAGCATTTCTCGCACCTACTGAGTCACTTACGCATGGCAGACACGTCTCTCGTTTGACCAGCGAGCCCCGACACGTAGGACAACTTAACGGCACAGAGTGCACGGTACATATTGTACAACCCACGTGCTCCTGGCCGACGTAGTTGGGGTTGTTCGGTGACCGCCGCAGGTCGCCCCTCGGCAGGGCGTCGGACGGAGTCTCGTTTTCCGAGACGTCGTGCTTAGTTTTCACAGCTGCCATGCTTCCCTTCAGATTAGCTGGGGGGGGGGGGGGCCCGCGGGACTTCTCGCTCGAACCTCGCGCTGCGCGATGGGGGCCCCGTTCGTTACAGGCGCCACTCTCACACATGGGCGCGCGTCAAGAGAGGGGCGCTTGGAAAGGCGAGCGGGGGGTGGGTGGCGTTTTGGGAGGGGCGAGGATGCAGAAGTTGACGCGCGTCAAATTGGTTCCGGCGCGCGCGACCCCACTCATCAAACGCGGCACTGCCTGCGCGCCTTCCCCGGCGAAGCTCGCAGCGCAGTCGAGGGGGGGGGGGGGGGGGGCGGAGGAGGAGAGGGAATGCGGCGGGGGAAGTGCAGAGGGCGAATGGGGGATGGGGACGATGAGGTACTGAGAGCATTTGCTTCTCAGAGGTGCGCGTCTGGATTTCCAGACCGAGACGGCATCAATCTTTGCCGCGTGCACGGAATAGCCATGCACGCGAGCAGCTAAACACCGCTTACCCCGCGCAAAAATCCTGCGCGAGGCTGCTGCGGTGAGCGAGGGGGCGCAAAGGTCGCGAGCTTAATCGTCGGACGCGGGGGGGGGGGATGGGGGTAGAGGGAGGAGGAGGGGGGGGGGGGGGGGGGAGAGGAGGAGGAGGGGGGAGAGGATGGCTGCGTCGCATGCGCTCTAAAAATGGGCGGCCTGCCTCAGCGTCTCAAATGCCAGATCCGACAGGCTTGGCATGGGCCCCTCCCCCATGTCGTCGTAGAGGCTGCCCTCCTCATCGTCGGACCCGTCGGGCCCCTGGTGGCAGTCGCTGGCTGCTGGAAGACCGCTGCTCGAGGCCGGGGCGCCGCTGTCCGCCGTTGGACTTGAGGCTGCCCCTTCGGGTGCTCCAGCCGTCTGTTTCGCGGTCGTCGTCTTCCCCTTCTTCGCGGGCCTGTCGCCGCCCTGGCTGGTGGAGAAGGAGGGGCAGGAAGAGGGCGAGGCGAAGAAGGAATATGAGAAGGGAACGGATGGTGTCCTCGAGCTTTGCGTCAGTAGTTGCAGGGCGCTTGCGAGGAGGCGCCATCGTCACGCCAGCCTCCTTCAGGACTTCAAGACACCGGCCTTCTGCTCCTCCCTGGTCTTCTCCCCCGTTCAGCGCGCCTCGACCACCTGCTTGTAGTGTTTGATGATCGTTTCCTTGTTGTCGTCATCGCACCTCTGCTGCGCGAATTGCACTGCTGGGGCGCCGTCCTTGGTGCGCCTGATGGACAGGAAGTGCTTGTCGAGGCGCTTGAAAAAAGCAGAGCCCCACCACCCCGCCGCCCGTGTGCTCCGCGCCGCCCTGGTCGCCCCCCTGCAATGCTGCGAGGTCGCGGGCGCTCAGCGAAGTAATGTGCCACGTCTGATCATCGGGCCAGAGCGCAACGGCCTGGAACGTATTCTCGCCCTCCTTCGGCATGCGCGCGCCAGCCGCGCACTGCTCCTTGCCGCCCTTCTTGAGAATCCTGAATGCCGCCTGGGGCACGCCAACTCCAACTCCATATCGTTCCACGCGTTCCCAACTCCCCAACCAGTCATCCAGGTGGATGGGGAGGGGGAGAAGGGTGAGAAAGAAGAAAAGGAGAAGGAGGAGGGGGGGGGGCGGAGGATGACGGGGGGGGCGACGAGGTGGGCGCGGGGCGGGAGCTAGGAGGACAAAGAGGAGACTGAGGAGGATGATGAGCGGGGAAAGGAGAGGATGAACACGATAAGGCGGATGGGGGGCGGAGAGGGGGAAGGGGGGGGGGGGGGGCGGGAGGAGACGAATAGTGGGGCGCGGAGGAGGGGGGGCGGGGGGGGGCGGATGAGGGAGAGGAGGGTGCGAGGAGGAGGGGCGAGAACGAGGGGGGTGGAGAAAATGAAAGGGGGGGGGGGGAAGGGGGAGGAGGAGGGGGGTGAGCCGGCGCAGAGCTCGGTTGTATTTTGGCATCGTCAACCTGCAGCTGTGCGTCCCAGCCGTACTTCGGCCACTCGGAGTCCGTGATCTTCTGCGCGGCCTTGGCCTCGCTGCTGTCGCCCTCCGCGGCCTCCTCCTCATCGTTCTCGCTGTCGTCCGCGCCTCCGCGTGCTGCGGCATCTCCTTCGTCGTCATCTTCTTCTCCGTCGTCGTCGGCATCTCCGTCCTGTGGTGGAAACAACGGTAGCATCCAATCAGGCCACTGCTTGCGGGACCTGTTCTTATGTTTGGCCATTGTCTGGTGGAAGTCGCGAGCCATCGCTCTCATTCTCAACGCCATCGTACTGCTCCAACCATCGGCTTCTGTCGACAAGTGCCACTCGGGCTCGCGTAACCCTGCAATAGAAGCAAACGTATTATTCACCTGCTTCTGGGGCGCGCCGCTCGGGATTTTCACCAGGCACTCCGTGTAGTTCTGGAGCGCCGCGTCGCCCCTCGGGCCTGCCAGCGCCTCCTTGTATTTCGGTGGCTCGGGAGTCTTGGTGTTCTCAGCCAACGAAACTTGGAGCTGCGCCTCCGCATCGGGGCTGAGCGTGCCCGCCCGCTCTGGCGCCATTGCTGCGCGCAGCAGCCGCTGATCAGCATGCGTGCGCGGCGCCGAGCAACGGCCGGGCGATTGAGCCAAAATCCGCCGCGAGGTAGGGGAGTGCTCAGGACGATCGGATGTCAGAGACCTGGGCGGGGAGGACCCATGCGCGAAGAAGGGGCGCGAGCGGGCGGGGCCTGCGCCAAGCATATCGCACCCCACTGCAACGGGACCTGGCGGCCACGCGCGGGAGCCGCCTCAAGTATACGTAAGGCAACTCGGACAAGTAGGACAATTCAGTTTCACAATTCGATCGTAAGATCAATGGCGCATGTAAGACAAGTCAATACTATAAGGAACGGGATTGGCTGGGCTACCTGCTGACGCCGCGAAGTTTTGGGGCATCTTTCGCGCCCCCTGGGGGCCTCGCGGTTCTCTCGGGCGCCTCCTGGGCCTTTTTATGGGGGGTTGCGTTGGGGGGGCAGGTGGCGATTGAGCCATCTTGGGGGTCATTCGGCAGTTTGTTTGGGGCCTGTTTGGCTATTTTGGCTCCGTGTTCTTTCCTGCGCCCCTCCTCCCTGTTCCCCCCCCCCCCCTCCTCCCCCCCCGCGCGCCCTCCCCCCCCCCGCCTTGTTTAGTTTTGTTTTGGGCTGTGGCCGCGCCCAGCCACGCGACGCGCGCCCGATGGCTGACCATGGCTTTGCGCAGGGCGCCGGGCATGTCGACAATCCGAGTCGCGCAGACACGCGGGCTGCGACTGCCAGTCTCGGCGCCGACGGCCGACTAAACTTGGGAGCCAAGGCCCTCGAGCCCTGGCAAACGCACCGCCCACGGTGCCTTTGGCAGGGCGTGGTACGCGGAACGTCGCTGGCGCTGCTAGCGCGCGCGATAAGTTTAAGTTTTCTAGGCCGCGCAATGGATCTTCAGGATCTTGTTAGAACAAGATCATGGATATCCAAAATCAAGTATCTCATAATCTGATCCTCATAACCTCAGGGTTATAGTTCTGCGAGCGGCATTCATGGGGCTCGCCCCCCCCTCCCCCCTCCCCCTCAAGGATTGCGATGTCTCGTTCAGATATGCCTGGTGCCTCGCTCCGCTGAACCCGCCGCCAGCCTTCGGAAGTTGCGACGGTTTCGCAGATCGCAGCCCCAAGGACGGCGAGGCCCCGCTCAGATCTGCGCGGTGCCCGAAAGCGGGGGCAGCTTCGTAAATCGCAGCCCCCCAGGCACGGCGAGGCCCCGCTCAGATCTGCGCGGTGCCTCACTCCGCTGGGCCCGCCAGCAGCCCTAGACGGCGGCGACAGTTTCGCGGATCGCAGCCCCTCATGGACGGCAAGGTCCCGGTCAGATCTGCGCGGTGCCTCGCTCCCCTGGACCCGCCAGCGGCCCTCGAAAGCGGCGACAGTTTTGCAGATCGCAGCCCCCCAGGGACGGCGAGGTCCCGCTCAGATCTGCGCAGTGCCTTACTCCGCTGGGCCAGCCAGCAGCCCTCGAAAATGGCGACAGTGCCGCAGATCGCTACGCTGGCCTCCTAAGCAGCCCTCGAAAGTGGCGACAGTGTCGCAGATCGCAGCCCCCCAGGGGCGGCGAGGTCCCGCTCAGATCTGCGCGGTGCCCCACTCCGCTGGACACCCCAGCAGGCCTCGAAAGTGGCGACATTTCACAAATCGCAGCCCCCCAGGGACGGCCAGGTCCCGGTCAGATCTGCGCGGCGCCTCATTCCGCAGGGCCCGCCAGCAGCCCTCGAAAGCGGCGACAGTTTCGCAGATCGCAGCCCCCCAGGGGCGGCGAGGTCCCGCTCAGATCTGCGCTGCGCCTCGCTCCGCTGGACCCACCAGCAGCCCTCGAAAGTGGCGACAGTGTCGCAGATCGCAGCCCCCTAGGGGCGGCGAGGTCCCGCTCGGATCTGCGCGGCGCCCCGCTCCGCAGCCCCCTGGGGCCGACGACGTCCCAGGCAAGCGGCGAACGTCCTGCCCCTCATTCGCCTCCTCCTCCTCCTCCTCCTCCTCCTCCTCCTCCGACTCCGCCGCCCCCTCCTGGCCCGCAGCCCCCCCGGCCAAAGAATGCGGAGGTCTATTCTGGATCCGCGTTGCGCGCCACTGTGCTGGGCCTCCCAGCAAGCCTCGAAAGTGGCGACAGTTTCGCAGATCGCAGCCCCCCAGAGATGGCGAGGTTGAATTTGAATCTGCGTGTGGCGTCACTGTGCTGGGCCCCCCAGCAGGCTTCGAAAGTGGCGACAGTTTCGCAGATCGCAGCCCCCCAGGGATGGCGAGGTCTAATTTGAATCTGCGTGTGGCGTCGCAGTGCTGGGCCCCTCAGCAGGCCTCGAAAGTGGCGACAGTTTCGCAGATCGCAGCCCCCCAGAGATGGCCCCCGTCTGTGAACGCGGGCTTCGACCCGTCCTTTTTCGGGGGGCACGCAGAGCATTCAAACTTATTCGCCACCCTGCGCGCATCGTGGCACGCCCGGCGCGCTACTGGCCTATGGTGGATGCCCGCCTGGTGGTACCTCTTGATCTGGTCTGACGTCTGATGCCCCGCGCCCTCGAACTCCGGGCCACCCCCGTCCGCCTCAGCGTCTCAAATGCCAGATCCGACAGGCTTGGCATGGGCCCCTCCTCCATGTCGTCGTAGAGGCTGCCCTCCTCATCGTCGGACCCGTCGGGCCCCTGGTGGCAGTCGCTGGCTGCTGGAAGACCGCTGCTCGAGGCCGGGGCGCCGCTGTCCGCCGTTGGACTTGAGGCTGCCCCTTCGGGTGCTCCAGCCGTCTGTTTCGCGGTCGTCGTCTTCCCCTTCTTCGCGGGCCTGTCGCCGCCCTGGCTGGTGGAGAAGGAGGGGCAGGAAGAGGGCGAGGCGAATAAGGAATATGAGAAGGGAACGGATGGTGTCCTCGAGCTTTGCGTCAGTAGTTGCAGGGCGCTTGCGAGGAGGCGCCATCGTCACGCCAGTCTCCTTCAGGACTTCAAGACACCGGCCTTCTGCTCCTCCCTGGTCTTCTCCCCCTTTCGGCGCGCCTCGACCACCTGCTTGTAGTGTTTGATGATCGTTTCCTTGTTGTCGTCATCGCACCTCTGCTGCGCGAATTGCACTGCTGGGGCGCCGTCCTTGGTGCGCCTGATGGACAGGAAGTGCTTGTCGAGGCGCTTGAAAAAGCAGAGCCCCACCACCCCGCCGCCCGTGTGCTCCGCGCCATCCTGGTCGCCCCCCTGCAATGCTGCGAGGTCGCGGGCGCTCAGCGAAGTAATGTGCCACGTCTGATCATCGGGCCAGAACGCAACGGCCTGGAACGTATTCTCGCCCTCCTTCGGCATGCGCGCGCCAGCCGCGCACTGCTCCTTGCCGCCCTTCTTGAGAATCCTGAATGCCGCCTGGGGCACGCCAACTCCAACTCCATATCGTTCCACGCGTTCCCAACTCCCCAACCAGTCATCCAGGTGGATGGGGGGGGGGGGGGAGAAGGGTGAGAAAGAAGAAAAGGAGAAGGAGGAGGGGGGGGGGCGGAGGATGACGGGGGGGGCGACGAGGTGGGCGCGGGGCGGGAGCTAGGAGGACAAAGAGGAGACTGAGGAGGATGATGAGCGGGGAAAGGAGAGGATGAACACGATAAGGCGGATGGGGGGCGGAGAGGGGGAAGGGGGGGGGGGGGGGCGGGAGGAGACGAATAATGGGGCGCGGAGGAGGGGGGGGCGGGGGGGGGGAGGAGGGTGCGAGGAGGAGAGGCGAGAACGAGGGGGATGGAGAAAATGAAAGGGGGGGGTGAAGGGGGAGGAGGAGGGGGGTGAGCCGGCGCAGAGCTCGGTCGTATTTTGGCATCGTCAACCTGCAGCTGTGCGTCCCAGCCGTACTTCGGCCACTCGGAGTCCGTGATCTTCTGCGCGGCCTTGGCCTCGCTGCTGTCGCCCTCCGCGGCCTCCTCCTCATCGTTCTCGCTGTCGTCCGCGCCTCCGCGTGCTGCGGCATCTCCTTCGTCGTCATCTTCTTCTCCGTCGTCGTCGGCATCTCCGTCCTGTGGTGGAAACAACGGTAGCATCCAATCAGGCCACTGCTTGCGGGACCTGTTCAAGACGTTTGGCCATTGTCTGGTGGAAGTCGCGAGCCATCGCTCTCATTCTCAACGCCATCGTACTGCTCCAACCATCGGCTTCTGTCGACAAGTGCCACTCGGGCTCGCGTAACCCTGCAATAGAAGCAAACGTATTCTTCACCTGCTTCTGGGGCGCGCCGCTCGGGATTTTCACCAGGCACTCCGTGTAGTTCTGGGGCGCCGCGTCGCCCCTCGGGCCTGCCAGCGCCTCCTTGTATTTCGGTGGCTCGGGAGTCTTGATGTTCTCAGCCAACGAAACTTGGAGCTGCGCCTCCGCATCGGGGCTGAGCGTGCCCGCCCGCTCTGGTGCCATTGCTGCGCGCAGCAGCCGCTGATCAGCATGCGTGCGCGGCGCCGAGCAACGGCCGGGCGATTGAGCCAAAATCCGCCGCGAGGTAGTGGAGTGCTCAGGACAATCGGATGTCAGAGACCTGGGCGGGGAGGACCCATGCGCGAAGAAGGGGCGCGAGCGGGCGGGGCCTGCGCCAGGCATATCGCATCCCACTGCAACGGGACCTGGCGGCCACGCGCGGGAGCCGCCTCAAGTATACGTAAGGCAACTCGGACAAGTAGGACAATTCAGTTTCACAATTCGATCGTAAGATCAATGGCGCATGTAAGACAAGTCAATACTATAAGGAACGGGATTGGCTGGGCTACCTGCTGACGCCGCGAAGTTTTGGGGCATCTTTCACGCCCCTTGGGGCCTCGCGGTTCTCTCGGGCGCCTCCTGGGCCTTTTTATGGGGGGTTGCGTTGGGGGGGCAGGTGGCGATTGAGCCATCTTGGGGGTCATTCGGCTGTTTGTTTGGGGCCTGTTTGGCGATTTTGGCTCCGTGTTCTTTCCTGCGCCCCTCCCCCCTGTTCCCCCCCCCCCCTCCTCCTCTTCCGCGCGCCCTCCCCCCCCCCCGCCTTGTTTAGTTGTTTTTTGGGCTGTGGCCACGTCCAGCCACGCGACGCGCGCCCGATGGCTGACCATGGCTTTGCGCAGGGCGCCGGGTATGTCGACAATCCGAGTCGCGCGGACACGCGGGCTGCGACTGCCAGCCTCGGCGCCGACGGCCGACTAAACTTGGGAGCCAAGGCCCTCGAGCCCTGGCAAACGCACCGCCCACGGTGCCTTTGGCAGGGCGTGGTACGCGGAACGTCGTTGGCGCTGCTAGCGCGCGCGATAAGTTTAAGTTTTCTAGGCCGCGCATAC
This sequence comes from Prorocentrum cordatum, assembly GCA_963575745.1. Classification (NCBI taxonomy): domain Eukaryota; class Dinophyceae; order Prorocentrales; family Prorocentraceae; genus Prorocentrum; species Prorocentrum cordatum. The sequence goes on from CAUYUJ010021627.1 coordinate 316,087, forward strand.
GATGGATCATCAGGATCTTGTTAGAACAAGATCATGGATATCCAAAATCAAGTATCTCATAATCTGATCCTCATAACCTCAGGGTTATAGTTCTGCGAGCGGCATTCATGGGGCTCGCCCCCCCCTCCCCCCTCCCCCTCAAGGATTGCGATGTCTCGTTCAGATCTGCCTGGTGCCTCGCTCCGCTGAACCCGCCGCCAGCCTTCGGAAGTTGCGACGGTTTCGCAGATCGCAGCCCCCCAAGGACGGCGAGGCCCCGCTCAGATCTGCGCGGTGCCCGAAAGTGGGGGCAGCTGCGTAAATCGCAGCCCCCCAGGCACGGCGAGGCCCCGCTCAGATCTGCGCGGTGCCTCACTCCGCTGGACCCGCCAGCAGCCCTAGACGGCGGCGACAGTTTCGCGGATCGCAGCCCCTCATGGGCGGCAAGGTCCCGGTCAGATCTGCGCGGTGCCTCGCCCCCCTGGACCCGCCAGCGGCCCTCGAAAGCGGCGACAGTTTTGCAGATCGCAGCCCCCCAGGGACGGCGAGGTCCCGCTCAGATCTGCGCAGTGCCTTACTCCGCTGGGCCAGCCAGCAGCCCTCGAAAATGGCGACAGCGCCGCAGATCGCTACGCTGGCCTCCTAAGCAGCCCTCGAAAGTGGCGACAGTGTCGCAGATCGCAGCCCCCCAGGGACGGCGAGGTCCCGCTCAGATCTGCGCGGTGCCCCACTCCGCTGGACACCCCAGCAGGCCTCGAAAGTGGCGACAGTTTCACAGATCGCAGCCCCCCAGGGACGGCCAGGTCCCGGTCAGATCTGCGCGGCGCCTCATTCCGCAGGACCCGCCAGCAGCCCTCGAAAGCGGCGACAGTTTCGCAGATCGCAGCCCCCCAGGGACGGCGAGGTCCCGCTGAGATCTGCGCTGCGCCTCGCTCCGCTGGACCCACCAGCAGCCCTCGAAAGTGGCGACAGCGTCGCAGATCGCAGCCCCCTAGGGGCGGCGAGGTCCCGCTCGGATCTGCGCGGCGCCCCGCTCCGCAGCCCCCTAGGGCCGACGACGTCCCAGGCAAGCGGCGAACGTCCTGCCCCTCATTCGCCTCCTCCTCCTCCTCCTCCTCCGACTCCGCCGCCCCCTCCTGGCCCGCAGCCCCCCCGGCCAAAGAATGCGGAGGTCTATTCTGGATCCGCGTTGCGCGCCACTGTGCTGGGCCTCCCAGCAAGCCTCGAAAGTGGCGACAGTTTCGCAGATCGCAGCCCCCCAGAGATGGCGAGGTTGAATTTGAATCTGCGCGTGGCGTCACTGTGCTGGGCCCCCCAGCAGGCTTCGAAAGTGGCGACAGTTTCGCAGATCGCAGCCCCCCAGGGATGGCGAGGTCTAATTTGAATCTGCGTGTGGCGTCGCAGTGCTGGGCCCCTCAGCGGCCCTCGAAAGTGGCGACAGTTTCGCAGATCGCAGCCCCCCAGAGATGGCCCCCGTCTGTGAACGCGGGCTTCGACCCGTCCTTTTTCGGGGGGCGCGCAGAGCATTCAAACTTATTCGCCACCCTGCGCGCATCGTGGCACGCCCGGCGCGCTACTGGCCTATGGTGGATGCCCGCCTGGTGGTGCCTCTTGATCTGGTCTGACGTCTGATGCCCCGCGTCCTCGAACTCCGGGCCGCCCCCGTCCGCCTCCTTCGGGCGCGCGGAGCACCCGGGCACCCGAGGCGCTTGGAACCCACGCGTGTTCACGCATGTCCCGCTCTCGGGCGTTAGGAACCCAAGTGTTTTCACGGCTGTCCCGCGCTGGGGCGTTAGGAACCCACGCGTTTCCACGCATGTCCCGCTCTTGGACGTTAAGAACCCATGTGTGTTCACGCCTTTTTCCCACTCTGGAGCGTTAGGGGCCCACGTGTCTTCGGGGCAACCCACAATGCCTCCAAGACGCCCCCGCGAGCCCCAAGATTCCCCCAAGAACCCAACGAAGCAAAAATGTCCGAATCCCTGTGGGCCGACGTGGAGGCCCCAAGAAGGTTTCCAGAAAACACCAAGAACCAACCTCAAAGGACCCGAAAAGGCGCCTACAAGGCGTCACGAGCAAAACACGGCAACCGCGAGTTCCCCAAGGGGTCGGCGGTGTGGCGTAAGCCTGAGAATAACAGAGGTGGTCGCAGTAGCCGGAGTAGAAATATAACTAGTCGCAGCAGTAGGGGTAATAATATTCGTAGCATTAGTGGTCTTAGCTTTATTTTCAGTAGTAATAGAAGTAGCCGTAGTAACAATCGTAGCAAACAATGTAGCAACAATAATAGCAATAGCTTTCGCCGTGGTAGCAGTAGCAGTGGTGATGTAGTAGTAGTAGTAGTAGTAGTAGTAGTAGTCGTAGTCGTAGTGGTGGTTGTGGTATTCGTAGTAGTAGCGGTCGTAGTCTCAGGCGTAGTGGTTGTGGTGGCAGTTGGGTTAGTGGAGGTGGAGGTAGTGATAATCGCTGTACTAGTGGAAGTAGAACTAGTAGTAGTAGTAGTAGTAGTAGTAGTAGTAGTAGTAGGAATAAGGTTACTAGTAGCAGTCGTATACTCATTATGAATCTGAAAATAATAATCGTAATAGTGATGGTAATTGTCGTGGTCGTTGTTGAAGTCGTCGTAGTCGTAGTAGTAGTGGTAGTAGTTCTAGTGGTAGTAATCGTAGTAGTAGTTGTAGTAGTAGTAGTAGCAATACGGATCGTAGTCGTAGTAATAGTAGTAGTAGTAGTAGTCGTAGTCGTAATAGTAGTAGCCGTAGTCGTAGTCGCAGTCGTCGCAACAGTAGTATTAATAGTAGTAGTTGTTGTAGTAGTAGTAGTAGTAGTCGCAGACATGGTAGCAGTAGTACTGGTGGCGGTAGTGGTAGTAGTAGCATTAGAATCAGTAGTCGTAGTAGTAGTAGTAGTAGTAGTAGTGATAGTAGCAGCAGTCGTAGTAGTAGTAGCAGTAGTAGTAGTAGTAATAGTAGTAGTAGTAGTAGTAGTAGTAGTGGTAGCGGTAGCAACGGTAATCGTAGTCGTAGTTCTCGCGGTACTGAAGATGATAGTAGTAGTAGTAGTAGTAGTAGTAGTAGCAGTAGTAGTAGAAGTAGTAGTAGTGGTAGTAGTAGTAGTAGTAGTAGTAATAGTAGTAGTAGCCGTAGTAGTAGTAGTAGTAGTAGTAGTAGTAGTAGTAGTAGTAGTAGTAGTAGTAGTAGTAGTAATGGTAGTAGTGGTCGTAATGAAAGTCGCCGTAGTGGTAATAGGGCCGTGGTGGTAGTAGTAGCCGTAGTAGTTGGCGCAATCGTATTGATAGTCGTAGTAGTCGTGGTAATCGTGGTACCCATGGTTTTTGTAGAAGCCGTAGCAATACCGGTGGCCGTGGTCGTAGCCGCAGTAGTCCTACCAGTAGAAGCAGTAGTGGTAGTAGTAGTGATCGTTGTAGAAGTAGTAGCAGTCGTATGGGCACTGGTAGTGGTAGTCGTAGCAGTAGTAGTAATAGTAGTAGTAGTAGTAGTAGTAGTAGTAGTAGTAGTAGTAGTACTAGTAGTAGTAGTAGTAGTAGTAGTAGTAGTTGTAGTCGTACTCGTAGTTGTAGTAGTAGTAGTAGTAGTAGTACTAGTCGGAGTCGTTGTCGTCGTCGGTGTCGTCGTCGTCGTCGCAGTAGTAGTAGTAGTAGGGGTAGTCGTAGTAGTAAGTGGTAGTAGCAGTAGTAGTGGTAGTAGTAGGCATACAAGAAGTACCAGCACTAGTCGTAATCGTCGTCGTAGTAGCAGCAAAAATAGCATTCGTAGTAGTAGTGGTAATGGAAGTCGCACAAATAGGAATAGTAGTAGACGCAAGAATAATCATCGTAGCAGTCGTAGTAGTAGTAGTAGTAGTAGTAGCATAATAACAGAACTGTGGTAGCAGTGGTAGTAGTAGTCGTGAAGTGGTAGTTGTAAAATCCGTAGTAGTAGCAGTGGTAGTAGAAGTAGTGCTGGTAGTAGTTGCAATAGTAGCAGAAGTAATAAACGCTGGATTAGTCGCGAACCAACAAGTATGGTAGTAGTCGTAATAGTAGTAGTAGTAGTAGTAGTAGTAGAAGTAGTAGTAATAGTAATAGTGGTAGTAGTAGTAGTCGTCGTCGAAGCAGAAATAATCGAAATATCAGTAGTGGTAGTTGCCGTCGTAGTCGTTGTAATAGTCGTAGTAGTTGTTGTATTAGCGGGAGTAATCGTGGTAAAGGTAGTCGTAGTCACAGCAGTACTAGTCGTAGTACTATTGATAGAAATAGTAATAATAGTAGCAGCCGTACAAGCCATGGGCATAATAGTAGTAGCAACAACAATAGTTGTAGTACTTGTAATTGTAGTAGTGGTCGTAATACTTGTAATACTACTATTAACTGAAGGGGCCGTGAATTCGTAGCGGTAGCAGTAATACTAATAGTAGTAGTAGTAGTAGTAGCAGTAGCAGTAGTAGTAGTAGTACTGGTAGTAGTAGTACTTGTTGTAGTGGTAATCGTAGTTGTAGTAGTCGTCGTCGTAGTCGTGGTAGCAGTAGCAGTATTAGTACTAATACTAGCCGTCGTAGTAGCCGTAGTAGTCTCACTAGTCATACTGGTGGTCGTAGTAGTAGTAGGTGCAGTAGTAGTCGTGGTAGTAATAGTAGTAAGAGTAGTAGTAGCAATAGTCTTGGTAGCAGTAGCAGAAGCAGTCGTAATAATAGTAGTAGTAATAAAAGTAGTAGTCGTAGTAGTGGTAGAAATATGAATAGTAATACGATTCAGAATAGTAGTCGTAGTCGTAATAGTAGTAGTAGTAGTAGTAGTAGTAGTAGTAGTAGTGGTAGTAGCAGTAGTCATCGTAGTAGTAGTAGTCTTAGCCGTAATAATAGAAGTAGTCGTAGTAGTACTAATAGAAGTAGTCGTCGTCGTAGTAGTAGTAGTGTTAATAGTAGTAGTAGTCGTAGTAGTAGTAGTAGTAGTAGCAGTAGTATAAGTAGTAGTGGTAGTGGTAGTGGTAGTGGTAGTAGTAGTAGTAGTAGTAGTAGTAGTCGTAGTAGGAGTATGAGTAATAGTATTGGTAGTAGTAGTAGTAGTAGTAGTAGTAGCGCCAGCAGTGGCAATCGTAGTAGTACGGGTGTTAGCAGTAGTCGTAGTAGTAGCCGTCGTCGTCGTAAACGAAATAGAAAGAATAGGAGTAGCAGTAGCAACAACAGCAGCAGTAGCAATAGTAATGGTAGCCATAATAATAGTAACAGTAGTCGTAGCCGTAGTAGTAGTAGTAGCAAGTAGTAGTAGTAGTAATTGTAGTAATAATACTAGTACTAGTACTAGTAGTCGTAGTAGCCGTAATCGTAGTAGTCGCCGTAGTAGTAGTAGTAGTAGTAGTAGTAGTAGCAGTCGCAGTAGTAGTAGTAGTAGTAGTATAAGTAGTAGTAGTAGTCGTAGTAGTAGTAGTAGTAGTAGTAGTATAAGTAGTAGTCGTCGAGCTAGTTAGTCGTAGTAGTAATAGTAGTAGTAGTAGTAGTAGTAGTAGTAGTAGTAATAGTTGTTAGTGTAACGATAATCAGGATAGCAGTAGTACTACTACTAGTGTTGCTAAGACTGGTGATACCAATACAAACACAACTGCTGATACGAATCGTGTTGGTAATCATACTAATTATACTAATCACCTGAGCCGTAGTCGTAGTAGGGATAAGAGTAAGTGGAGGAGGTGGTGGAGGAGGGGGAGGAGGAGGACGAGGCGGTGGAGGAGGTGAACGAAGGAGGAGGAGGAGGAAAAGGAGGGAGGAAGCAAAAGGAGACTGAGGGAGGGGGGAGGGAGGAGGGAGGAGTGGGGGGGGGAGGGAGGTGGGGAAGGGAGGAGGGAGGAGGGAGGAGGGAGGGAGGTGGGAGGGAGGAGGAGGGAGGAGGAAGGAAGAGGAGGAGGCGGCGGCAGCGACGGCGAAACGATATCGGGCCAAATGTCTCGTCTGCCATCAGGACAGGAGGACGAGGAAGAGGAGGAGAGGAAGAAGAGGAACAGGAGGTCTGCCCCCCCCGCTGCGGGTGGAGGAGAGAAGGAGAAAAACGAATATAGGAAGTACCCGTATGAGATCTGAGGAACAAGGAGAGGGATGACCAAGGCCTCCAAAATTGGGTGCGAGTAGTTGGGGTCGGAGGGTGACGGGAAGTGCGCATAGACTCGAAGAGTCGCGCGATGGACGTTGGTTTTGGCCCGGAGGAAAATATTATCAACTCGGGGGGGGTCTGAGGGGGGAGGGGGAGGGGTTTCGGACAAGCTAGGTGCGCTCGCGTCATATCTGCCGTCCTACCCCTCCCTCCCATCCCTTACCATGGCGCTGATTTTCTCTATCCGCGGACGCGTGTCGTAGCGGACTTGTGGCTCCGCGCGCGCGTGCGTAGTGGGTGGTGTGCGCGTGCGTGCGTGCGTGCGTGCGTGCGTGCGTGCGTGCGTGCGTGTGTGGTTGTGGTGGTGGTGGTGGTGGTGGTGGTGGTGGTGGTTGTGGTGGTGGTGATGGTGGTGGTGGTGGTGGTGGTGCTGGTGGTGGGTGGTGGTGGTGGTGGTGTGGTGGTGGTGGTGTGGTGGTGGTGCGGCGCGGTGGTGGCGGGCGGATGGGCGCGCGAGAAAGAGGCCCGCGCTGGGGCGAGAACGCCATCCTGAACGACGGAGGCCAAACACCGATCCGAAAATGAGGCCCACGCTGCAGCGGGAGCACGATTCGGAACGATTCGGGAGCAGAAATGAGGCCGGCGCCTCAGCGAGAGCAGCATTTTGAAAAAAACACAAGCGAAAACCCGTTTCCCGGGAATCCTGTGTGTAAAAAAACAATACGCGGGGGGGTGTCGGATATCTTCGGGACGCCATCAGGGGAAGTGGGAGAGTATTTTCATATTGTGTAACTGTAGACGGATAACGGGAAGCGCGCTTAGACTCGAAGAGTCGCGCGATGGACGTTGCTCCCCGGCCCGGAAGGACACATATTTATCGAGTGGGGGGGGACCAGGGGGGGAGTGGTGACGGGTTTTCCCCTCCTCCGAGACACGGCGGATTTGAAAAAGGAGCATCTCGCTTGAGACAGTCCCCGAAAATCAAGATCTTGGAGGTTTTCGTTTGAGACGTTTCATGTCCAAAATGACGATTTCGCCTGAGACATCCTCTAACAATGGAGATCTTGAAATTGCTCGCTTAATTTTCGGATCCTCGAAAATTGGCGTTCCGCCTGGGACACCCTCGAACAAATGGGATGCCGAAAGAGCTCTTGTAAGGCATATTTTCGGAGGGATCTTGGATGACCTCCAAGATGGCCCAAACAGCGAAATAATTGAAACAACCAATGGGTTTGTAACAGTTTTGTTAAATAATGAGCGTCTCGCTCAAGACATCCTGCAAAAATTGTCTTCGGACGGGTCCTCGAAAACTAAATGATTCAAAAACCAATGAATTTTCAACAGTTCTGTTAAAAACACAGCGTCTCGCTAGAGACATCCTCCAAACATTGCCTTCGGACGGGTCCTCGATACCATCAAGTTTCCTCCTCCTCTTGCTCCCTCTTCTCCTGTCAGCGCCACGTCTGAACTCGCGCGGGTAGTGAACTCCACCTGGTCTCTTGTGTGGGCGTTTGTGTCCACCCGACCTGTGATATATTTGTCTCCATCATCGTCGTCATCGTCGTCGTCATCGTCGTCGCCGTCGTCGTATGGTAACGGTTCGGTTCAAAGGGCGACGCCGGTTCAAAACGCCACGCCGTGGAGAAGACGTTCGTAGGATACTCAGGAACAGGATTGTCAACGTTCGGGGAGCGCGCGTCCGTAGGTCTCCCCTGTGGACGTTCGGGGAGGTCTCCCGCATTACGGTTCATCGTGATGATGCGTCACGTTCTTGCACAGCTCTTCTCTTTTACGCGCTGCCCCCTTATGTCAGGAAAGGTTTGAAACAAAACGAACGTTTCGCCTGAGACATCCTCGCCAAATCGTGAAATTGGGGGTCGTATCTTAAAACGTCTATTGCTGAACATGAGCGTTTCGCTCGAGAGATCCTCGGAAAATGGGAATGTTGAAATCGTTGGTCTAATTCGCGCACCTCCAAGAATGGGCATCTCGCCTGAGACATCCTCGAACAAAACTTGGATCCGCAAAGAGCTCTTGTAAGGCATCTTTTCGGAGCGATCTCGGATGATCTCCAAGATGGCCCAAAAAGCAAAACTATTGAAAAACCATGGCTTTTATCAGTTTTGTTACAAACAGAGCGTTTCGCTCGATACATCCTCCAAACATTGTCTTCGGACGGGTCCTCGACGGCGAAATTATTGAAACACCCATGGGTTCTCAACCGCTGATTAAAAAACCAAGCGTTTCGCTCGAGACCTCCTTCAAGAAGTGCCTTCTCCTCCTCCTCCTCCTCCTCCTTCTCCTCCTGTTCCCTTCTTCCTTCTTCTCCTGTCAGCGCCACGTCTGAACTCGCGCGGGTAGTGAACTCCACCTGGTCTCTTGTGTGGGCGTTTGTGTCCACCCGACCTGTGATATATTTGTCTCCATCATCGTCGTCATCGTTGTCGTCATCGTCGTCGTATGGTAACGGTTCGGTTCAAAGGGCGACGCCGGTTCAAAACGCCACGCCGTGGAGAAGACGTTCGTAGGATACTCAGGAACAGGATTGTCAACGTTCGGGGAGCGCGCGTCCGTAGGTCTCCCCTGTGGACGTTCGGGGAGGTCTCCCGCATTACGGTTCATCGTGATGATGCGTCACGTTCTTGCACAGCTCTTCTCTTTTACGCGCTGCCCACTTATGTCAGGAAAGGTTTGAAACAAAACGAACGTTTCGCCTGAGACATCCTCGCCAAATCGTGAAATTGGGGATCGTATCTTAAGACGTCTATTGCTAAGCATGAGCGTTTCGCTCGAGAGATCCTCGGAAAATGGGAATGTTGAAATCGTTGGTCTAATTCGCGCACCTCCAAGAATGGGCATCTCGCCTGAGACATCCTCGAACAAAACTTGGATCCGCAAAGAGCTCTTGTAAGGCATCTTTTCGGAGCGATCTCGGATGATCTCCAAGATGGCCCAAAAAGCAAAACTATTGAAAAACCATGGCTTTTATCAGTTTTGTTACAAACAGAGCGTTTCGCTCGAGACATCCTCCAAACATTGTCTTCGGACGGGTCCTCGACGGCGAAATTATCCTGGCGAAGGACCCAACCGTATGCAATTGTGAATACTGCAATTGTGAATATCTTCTCGGTGGAGCCCCCTACGGGGCCACGAAACGTACGAAGGGTGTACCGACATGGGTGTGCGGGACGCATGCGGGCACACCCACTGGGGCCTTCGGTGGAGCTCCCTATGGGGCCACGAAACGTGTGAGGGGTGTGCCGAAATGGGTGTGCGGGACGCATGCGGGCACACCCACTGGGACCTTCGGCGGAGCTCCCTATGGGGCCACGGAACGCGTGAGGGGCGTGCCGAAATGGGTGTGGCTGACGCATGCGGGCGCGGGCACTGGGGCCTTCGGCGGAGCTCCCTATGGGGCCACGAAACGTGTGAGGGGTGTGCCGAAATGGGTGTGGCTGACGCATGGGCGCGGGCACTGGGGCCTTCGGTGGAGCTCCCTATGGAGCCACGAAACGTGTGAGGGGTGTGCCGAAATGGGTGTGGGTGACGCATGCGGGCGCGGGCACTGGGGCCTTCGGTGGAGCTCCCTATGGGGCCACGAAACGTGTGAGGGGTGTGCCGAAATGGGTGTGGGTGACGCATGCGGGCGCGGGCACTGGGGCCTTCGGTGGAGCTCCCTATGGAGCCACGAAACGTGTGAGGGGTGTGCCGAAATGGGTGTGGGTGACGCATGCGGGCGCGGGCACTGGGGCCTTCGGTGGAGCTCCCTATGGAGCCACGAAACGTGTGAGGGGTGTGCCGAAATGGGTGCATACGGTGGATAACGCGGGCACTGGGGCCTTCGGTGGAGCTCCCTATGGAGCCACGAAACGTGTGAGGGGTGTGCCGAAATGGGTGTGGCTGACGCATGCGGGCGCGGGCACTGGGGCCTTCGGTGGAGCTCCCTATGGAGCCACGAAACGTGTGAGGGGTGTGCCGAATGGGTGTGGGTGACGCATGCGGGCGCGGGCACTGGGGCCTTCGGTGGAGCTCCCTATGGAGCCACGAAACGTGTGAGGGGTGTGCCGAAATGGGTGTGGGTGACGCATGCGGGCGCGGGCACTGGGGCCTTCGGTGGAGCTCCCTATGGAGCCACGAAACGTGTGAGGGGTGTGCCGAAATGGGTGTGGGTGACGCATGCGGGCGCGGGCACTGGGGCCTTCGGTGGAGCTCCCTATGGAGCCACGAAACGTGTGAGGGGTGTGCCGAAATGGGTGTGGGTGACGCATGCGGGCGCGGGCACTGGGGCCTTCGGTGGAGTTCCCTATGGAGCCACGAAACGTGTGAGGGGTGTGCCGAAATGGGTGTGGGTGGCGCATGCGGGCGCGGGCACTGGGGCCTTCGGTGGAGCGCCCTATGGAGCCACGAAGCGGTGTACTGGGTGGGTGAAGAGGAGAGGAGGAGAGGAGGGGAGGAGAGGAGGAGAGGAGAGGAGAGGAGAGGAGAGGAAAGGAGAGGAGAGGAGAGGAACGCGGGGCACCGTCTCTTCAAAACGATGACCCAACACCACAGGATGGTTGGGAAATATTGAAACACCCATGGGTTCTCAACCGCTGTTTACAAAAAGAAAAAGCGTTTCGCTCGAGACATCCTTCAATAAGTGCCTTCTTCACCTCCTCCTCCTCCTCCTCCTCCTCCTCCTCCTGTTCTCTTCTTCCTTCTTCTCCTGTCAGCGCCACGTCTGAACTCGCGCGGGTAGTGAACTCCACCTGGTATCTTGTGTGGGCGTTCGGGGTCAGCGCGACGTTTAAACTCGCGCGGGCAGTGACCCCCACCAGGTATATTTTATGGACGTTCGCGGTGAGCGGTGACTGAAGTTGCGCGGATGGTGGATTCCATTTGATATCCTTTGTGGGCGTTCGGGGTGAGCTGCACGTCGGAATGTGCTCGGGTCGTGAACTCCATCTGGTTCTTTTCGCGGACGTTCGGGGTCAGCGGCGCGTTTGAACTTGCGCGGATAGCGAAGTCCACCTGGTACCCCCTGTGGACATTCGGGAAATGCGCCTACGCGACATGCGAACTTGATGTTGGTGCACGTTCTTGCCAAGCTCTTTGATTTCACGCGCTTTCCGTTCATGTCAAGAAAGGTTGCGCCGCATCGCCGATGCATCGGCGGTGTGGCTCGATGTGGAGCCCGATGTTCTCCACGCCGACTGCGCCGACGTACCGACGACGTCGCCGATGCATCGGCGATGCGGCACGGATCTCCGACCCCACCTTGTGGCAGCAGCAGGATGAACGGATGTGATTTTGGCCTTGAGCCAATACGACGAAGTACAGTACAACCTTCCCTGAACAACATAGCGGACAATCTTGGCTGCCCCGTGAGCGGGAATGCTGGGCTACACAAGAAAGATCAACATGCTAAACCTATCAAAGGACACCTATCACATGGGTGAGACTTTCTCCTAGGTTTAGCACCCTCTATAGACAGGACAGTGACTATACAAACAAGTCAGTGCTCAGGGAGAAGGAGAGAGAGAGAGAGAGAGAGAGAGAGGAGAGGAGGATCCCGGCTCCCCGGACTCCGACACCGCGTACCCAGAGGGTCCAGAGGTGTCATACACGCTTAAGCACTAAGCATGTCTATAGATGCTTAAGTAAGTTCTCCGGGCGCCGTTCAACAAAGGCGTTTCCCGCTTGTTAATTCGTAGTTTATTTTTGGGCTGTTTGTGTTTAGTGTGCTGAATTCTGTTATTCGGCCATCAATGTTCGTTAGTTGTTGGTGTTTGTTGTGTCTAGTTTGGTTTTGTTTTTGCATGTCCACTGTTTTTGTTGGTGTCTGTGTTGGTTGTTCGCATTGTGTTGCATTATGTTGTCCTTTTCTGACGGCTCGTATGGTGTTGGTGTTGTATGTTCTTTGTGGTTTAGTATTTTGGTTCGTGCAATAGGATTCATTTGGCGTTTTTGCTGTATGTTCTTCTGTTGTTTCTTGTTGGCGTCGGCGTCGCTGTTTGGTTCGCGCGCGCTTCGCCGTGGAATTGTTACAGGAAAGGCGCCCCAGCACAACGGAATGGCGCAAGCCCCTTGCATATGTTCCTCCAGTCCTCTTCCTTCTTTTTCCTCTTTCTCGTCGTGCATGTTGTCCTCTTCTTCCTCTTTCTTTTCTTCCTCTGCCTTTTCCTCGTCGAGCCCTTCCTCCTCCTCTGGTCCTTTCCTCCTCTTGTTTTTCCGTCTCTCCCTTCTCTCCCTCCTTCTCTCCTTTCTCCTTTCGGTCCTCCCGCCGGGCGGGAGCGGGGTGCACGGCGGCGACGGCGGCGAATCACGTTTTTCTCGTCGGCAATCCCTGGGATCGTCGCCACAGCTGGGGTGCCATGTCGAAATGTTGGTCAGACCGCGTTTTTTTCTGTGGCTTCTGGGCCTTCCTCGTCGCCGCGGCTGGAATCGAATCGCTCGAAAATCCTAGGTCAGAGCGCAACGCGTTCAGGGGCGCCGACGACAACGGCGACCACGACGGCGGCGGCAGCGAGGATACGATATACCAATGACGCTGATCACCAGACCGTGGTTTGCGATCTGACCTGAATTGCGAAGCGCATCCAGCCATGGCGACGTTAAGCCAGATTTGTTCAGCGTGATCGGAATATCGTATATTCTCCTCTTCTCCCTCTTCCTCCTCGCTCCTCGACCCAAGGTCTTCGATCCCAGGGGGCCGCGGGAATCCCAGGGTCCGAAACCAAACACTCGAAGAACATCGAACACTTAGGGGGCCGTAGGAATCCAAAGGTCCGAAACCAAACATCAGAACAATTTCGAAAATTATTGGCCGCACGAAACCCAGAGTCCGAAACCAGAGGGTCGAAGAAGATCGAACATCCAAAGGCCCCAGGGATCCGAATCTCAAAGGCCAGGGGGCCACAGGAACCCCAGGGTCCGAAACCAAACATGCGAATACTATCGAAAACACCATGGGCAGCAGGAGCAAGGAGGGCTGGAGAAGGGAAGGAGAGAAGGCAGGGGGAAGCTGGGGCGAGAGAGAACACATTGCTTCAGCATGCGATTTCACATTTTTCGCACACCACAGTATCATCTGAAAGCCTGTTAGCCTCAACATCGAGCATGCGAGTGACAAGGCCAATCGCATATTTATCAACTGAACCGGTAACGACAGTATTTGCGTGACATGATTTCGCAGTCCTGATCACGATGCCGACCATATCTTCGTCACTGAAGCAGTGGAAAAATCGTGGATTATTTTTGTCGTCCAGGGCGTCCAGCAACAAGTGCTGGAACTGATGCATCTTAGGAATGTGCACCCACAGGGTTGGGTCCGCCGAGGCCCGATTCAGCTCAGTATACATGTGTAAAAACGTGTGGCCAGCGTTGTCGAGATCGGCCGCCTGGCCTTCTGAAAAGAACCTGTCGCTGGATTTCAGCACGTGGAAGTATTGTGCCAGGCCCCACGCACATGTACTCACAATCCTGGCTTCGTGCTTGCATGATTCTGGCAACAGTGTAACGCACTCCAACGTCAGCTCAGCCAGCCAGGCAATCAAAACAGGACTCTGCGCAGCTTTGCACCTGAAAAACACTAGCGTGTTTTTTCTGTCACGCTGTATTGCTGCAGGTGTAAATCTCCTGCATGAGCAGGTCACGCCGCGGTACGAACACCAAGCTTTAAACCTCATGAAAAGGTCATGCAAGACATCTGAATGGGAAGCCCCAGCAGGAAGCGCTACAGATCCCACCGGCCAAAGATGCATATCAGCCCGCGCTCGACACAGCCACCACAACATATTTCCAATGACCACCCATGCAATACCAAGGTTTACTATGTGCATGCTGTCGCCTCGTGTTCTCTCCAACCTCCACCCAGGGACTTGAGTATGAACGCTTTTTTTGTCACACATCTGAAAATATGCTTCATGCGAGAGGTTCGTCGTTCTCCAAAGTGCTTGCGGCCTCCAATCCCAGAACGCGAAACTCTCTAGGGTCTTACTTGCCCAGTCCCGATGACAGCAAAAGTTGTGGCGATGCCCCCTGAAAGAATGCAGAGCTCATGTGTCCCCATGTTCTAAGCTTCCAGCCTGTCCGCCTCCTCCCCCTCCTCTTGCTCATGTCCAGTCTTTCTCTCCTTTCCCTCCTCCTCATCAGCCTCCTGAGTTGTTTTGACTCCGCTCCCCTCTCACCCCAACCCGCATCTTCTCCCACTGCGGGCCGAGGACGCGTTGGGCGGCAAAGGGAAAACATGAACAGTGCATTGTAGTTCAGACCCGCGGGCCAGGAGAGACTGCAAGCATGAATGTTCTAGAGCCCCCCTTTGTTATATCCTCGCAGCCTTCCCCCCTCCTCCCCTATCCCCCTTCTTTGGGCCCTTTGCAAGCCCCGCCAGGACGGTGCGTGCATGTTTCTCTCCACCCGCGGGTCAGAACTCCCAGGGGCCTCCACATAAACGTTTCGGATGACCACTCCCAGTCACCCCTGTACTCGCTGAAAAGGCCAGCGAACCCACCTGCCAAAAATCCACCGGAGTCGGCAGCCAGGCGCTCTCGTCGACTACCAGCCGGCCAAGGAGTGCCATTGTGGTCGCACTGTGGGTATCTCCCCGAAACCAAATGTTGCAGGGACCATGCCAAAATAGAGTACAGCTCCTCGTCTGTCTTGCCCTTTATGAGAAACTCGTCGGGCACTACAGTAAAAAGAAACTTCGAAAACAATGTTGGAGCTCTGCAAGTGGTGGATCCCCACGCGATGTTCAGGACTTTGTCGCGGGAAATGTGTTGCCCCTTATCGGCATGCACGCCGATAGGGATGCACATGTCGAATTGGTGACCATACTGTAAAAATCCTGGATGGTTCTGGACCCAAGGCTTGTCCTTCTCATGCTCCCAGAATGCTTTGAGTTGGGCTTGATCACCTCCCATCATCATGTACTGAAACGCTTTCGGCCCCGCCTGAAAAATCGCTCCGAAAATTTCGTGTGGGTAGAGCACGCTGAACTTCTTTTTTTCCTCACCGTGGTCCCGAGCAGCTTTGCAAGTGATATCGATTTCTACAGGTTCTAATATAACACCTCTGTTGGAGCACCATCTGATCAAATCTCTGTGGCAATTTGAGGGGTTCGTTCCAGAGGATCCCAGAGAGGCCCACTTCGAAGTAGCATCATGATTATCCCCATAGTCTCGCAAGATGTCGGCAGCCGTTCGTTGGGCCTCTGCTGCAGAAACCAAGCCTAGGCAGAACTTCTTCAACAAACGGCGACCAGAATAGGTATCCTGTGGTTGGCTGCGTTTGGGCAGCGCTCGAGGGTTCACATTGCAACGACCGTTCTCCCCTCCCCCTCCTACAACTCCCCAGCGAGGTACATAAAGGAGGGAGTGGGTCATGAACGATCGTCGCAATGGGGATCCGCAGCTTCCACGCACCCCAAACTTATAGTCAACCAATCCTCAGGGTTCGGCCCCCGCGCTGGCGCGCATGGCTGAGCTACCTGGCTCGCGCGCCGCCGCGCTGCTTCGTCGCCTAGGCCTGCCCGACGCGCAGCGCGCTTGAGCATCGCGGCTGCCTCGAGGCGCGAGTTGCGGAAGGGTTCACCACCTCCCTTGGGAACGGCCCCTCGAAACCGCTGGGCCCCAGGACACTGTGCAATCGCACCGCGGTGCGTCCCCCAAGAAATCGGACCCGGGCGGCCAGGGCAGATTCGACCTTGGAGTTTCTAACCTCGGTGTCCCGAAGGAGGTGGTGGCTTTTCATGCATACAACCCCTGAACCTCGTTTGGTAAACCATAGTCCCCCGACATCCAAATGGGATTGCCCTGAAGGATCCAGAAGGGGGACCCCCAACCTTGCCTCGCGCAGCTGCAATGCTCTCGAGCAGCCTGCGCATGCAGTCGACCATCGGTCCCAGCATGGAGGGGAAGGAGGAGGTGGAGGCAGGGAGAGAGAAACACTATCAAGAGGGAATGAGGGGGACGAGGGAGAGAGAAGCAAGACGCGCTACAGAAGGGAGGCTCCAGCTGGTGATCCAATGGAGGATTGCACTTCGCAACATCACTGGACGCACGAGCGGCCTATCGACAGCCCTTCGAATTTCAGCGTCGATCTAGCATGCAAGAACATACACTTCAGCCTGGCTGGCGCTCGCCCGGCACGCGAAGAATCGTCTCAGACAGAAGTGGAATCACACAAGGGATATCGAGCACGATATATCACGTTTTCTCACGGTTTCTTACTTCTCGTCCGAATCATGTTATATCAATGATTGTTTGCGCGGACCCCAACATACGGCTCGTTCTAGGATGGTATAGCTTTTGGTGCGAGAGCGATGCGCATGTGGCTGTTTCAAACATATGTATACAGGGTTCACCTCTGAGATCAAGCACTGGTTGGGGAAACGAGCCAGCGAAAGAAAAATGGCGAGGAGGGCGAGGGGGAGTCAAGAATGATGACCAACAGGAGGGTTACAGGAGGTGGAGTGTGTCGAACACCAATGATGCAACAAGGGTGGGAGCGAGACTGCGCGCAACAGGCTGTGGACAGCTATACCCCACAGGCTGAGTATGCACCCCAAGTCGGCAACGCGACGACCACCAATACATCCCCCCGCGTTTCCCACCACACTCTTCAAGCACGCAAGATACCCACGAGGAGCGCAGGAGAGTGGGAAGGGGGCCGCGGGAGTTTGGATTGGCGGTGTCGATCGTATACTTCGAGGCGGTCACGGAGGGCCCTCGGGGATCACTGCAGTCTCAGCGGCCGGGGCGACGGGGTCCGAGGGGAGCTTCCGCTTCTTATTTTTCACGATGTCATCAGCTGTCGTGATGAGTTCGGAGGCCCGCCTCTTGTACCCCTGGTACTTCGCGATGGCAGCAGACAGCTTCTCCTCAGAAAACGAAACGCTCCCTCTTCCTCCTCTTCCTCCTCCTCCTCCTCAACATCCTTAACCTCCTCTCATCATCCTGAATCCTCCTCCTCTTCTTTCTCACCCCGCTCCTCCTCCTGAATCATCGTAGTCCGTCTTATCCTCCTCTTCCTCCTCCTCCTCCTGCTCATCCTCCTCCTCCCCCCCATCGATCGTCAGACGGGCCAGAATGATTTCTTGGGTCTCTCGACCGCTCTGGTTTGATTCCTTCGCGAGTTCAAACCCTTTGACTTTGGGGGGGGGGGGGGGGTCAGCGAGGTGCCGCCCAAAATTGACTGGGGCTCTGGGAGTTCGATATAAGGTCCTGGTTGCTCGGGTCGGCGGAACACGCCATGAACTCATTGTGGCTCTCCTGCATGTCCTTGCTCATGACCTTGATGTTGTCAACGAACGTCTCTTGGAATGGCTTGGCGGCCACCTGATAAGATCGAGAAGCGGGGGGGCGTTGGTAAACGTGATATAACACGTTATAACGTTATGACGTCAAACGCTATAACGTGAAAATCAACGCGTTATAACGTGAAAACGTGAACGTTAACGTGAACGTGAACGTGAACGTTAAACGTTATAGCGTGAAAATCAACACGTTATAATGTGAATAACGTTAAACGTTATGTTGCAAACGTGAACATCAACACGTTATAACGTGTTGATTTTCAGTGTTGCTCAATTTCACAATGACCCCCATGATCATTGAGGTTGGGGAAGGGCCCTCGAGAGCAATACCATATCGCACGACATCTCACGCTATCGCGCGATTGCCGCCACACGTTGGAGGACAGGATCACAAGGAGGAACATGAGAACGTGAAGAAGGATGGCGACGCCGAAGGACGAGAGGGAGTGAAGGGTACAGGAGGGTGAGGAGCATGGACCTTCGCAGCGACCTCGCTCAAGGCCAGGGTGAACACCGAGCACGCCTTGCCCCACTGCTCGATGTACATGGCACGCTTCTTCGCTGGGTCAGTGGCCCTCGAGGGCGCAGGTGCGCCGCCTGCAGCTCTGCCGCCACGGCCAGCGCGGCTCTTCACGCCGCCGCCGCCGCGACCGCGGCCGCGGCCGCGGCCGCGCCCGGGCTGCCCGCTGTCATCAGCTCTCCCGCCATCACCGCCAGTTGGCTCCGCGGCCGCGTCCGGGACGAACAGCTTCTCCAGGTTCTTCGCCATCTCGAGGGCTACTGCGCCCGACACTGCACCCGCCCAATGGATGATCTGAACGTGCTCGCGGGAAATCCGTTCGAGTTCGATGGTCGTGATGTGCGCTTTGTACGGTGTCATGTCCTCGTCCTGGTCGAAGTTCGGGTGCCACCTCCTCGTTCCATTCGTGAAGCTGGTCTGCTTAATGTGATCCTCAGCTTTCTCAGCCTTCCCATCGAAATGTTTGACCAAGGCTGTTTTCGTAAACCATCCATCTGTGGTGTCTCGTTGCTGCATGCGTTTTTTTGTCACTGTCTCGGTCGCTTCCATCCTGCCGACGTCGCCGCCGCAGCACGAGAAGAGGTTAAACACCTCGTTCTTTTTGATGGAGCTGGTGCCGCACTGAAGAGTCACAAAACCCAACGCTACATCAGTTTCAAAACGACGTCCCGAGGTGTTGGAGGGCATGATTCATGGGATCCTTGGGCCCAGACACCTGGATTTTCTTGCGGTTGTCGTTTTTGTGGGTATGATCGCGCACCAAAACGAAATCTCACGGTATCTCGCGGTATCTCACGGTATTTCGTAGACCAGGGTGGGTCTCGATCTGTCTCGCATCCTTGGATCCAGACTCCCCAACGAAAACTCACGGTATCTCGCGGTATCTCACGGACACCCAAATTTTCATGGTAGACCCTTGTGATTTTTGGGCCCCGACCTTTGGATAACATGTGCCAGATCCCTGGGTACCGACCGCTCCCTCAATCGAAACATGATGGTATCTATACAACGGATGGCGAACCAGAGTTTACTCTTCAGATCCAGGGCCCTTGGGCACAAACTCCTACATCGAAATCTCACGGTACTTCACGGTATCTCACGGATACCTTGCCCCTATATGGTGGGCAAGGTTTTCTATTCACCCTCGACCTCAGCCCATTTTTGGGCCAGCAGCGGCGGGCATTCCTTCGACTGGAGGCGCCTCATCATGCGGCCGCGGAGCACAGCCCTGTCCGCCTGCAGCAAGTTATTGTTCGCTTGCTCGATCGCGTCCTGCAGGTTCTGCGGGGTCGCCGCCCCGTCTGGCTCACGGGGCACGGACAAGCGGAAGGGCGCGATCTTCTGGCCAGACTCCGCCGCGATGTCGGGGCTCCCAGACCTGCAGCAGGGAAAAAAAAAACAGGAGGAGAGGGGGGGAGGAGAAGGAGGACGAGGAAGAGGCAGAGGAGCAGGAAGGGAGTGGGGAGGGGGCGGGGCTGGAGGAGGGAGGAGTGGGAAAGGGAAGGAGAAGGGTGGGGTGGAGAAGGAGGCGGAGGGGTATAAGGTACTTCACGATTTCTCACGGTTTCTCACGGTTTCTTTTCTTCATGTTCCTTATCGTCCTCCCTCATTCTCCTTCTCCTCCTGATCAGTCTCCTCCTCCTCATCCTCCTCCCTCTTCCGAGGGGGGCAGAATAGTGTAAGGGTGTCGATCCCACCGGGAACGACGCGCGGCTGGCGTCTGAAAAGGTGTCCCCGGTGCGCTGGACATGCAGCCACTACCTTGGGGACGTTGGGAGGCGCCGAGACGAGAGGGAGGAGGGTGAGAAGGAGAAGGAAAAGGAGGAGACGGAGTATACAAAGAGAAGAAAGATGTTGCAGAGAAGGAAAGAAGAGGGAGATGAAGGACGAGGGTGAGCTTGGGGAGATGAGTAGGGAGGGGAAGGAGGAGGAGGATGAGGAAAAGGAATGGAAGAATGATGATAGGGAGGAAGAGGAGGAGGGGAGGAGGAGGAGGAGGAGAAGGAGGAGGAGGAGGACGCCGCACCTGCGGTCGACGGCGCTGGAGGCACTGGAGGCGCAGCAGCAGCTTGTGCGGGAGCCTGGCGTTCAGCTTCTTCGGGAGCGCGGTGCGCAGCAGCAGCTTGTGCGGGAGCTTGGTGTGCAGCAGCAGCTTCTGCGGGAGGTTGGTGTGCAGCAGCAGCCTCTGCGGTGGCCTGGTGTGCAGCAGCAGCGTCTTCGGGAGCGCGGCGCGCAGCGCCATCCTCTGCGGGGGCATGGCGTGCATCAGGGTGGTGTGCAGCAGCTTGCTGCGCAGCTGCGCGAGGCCCTGAAAGGTGGCGGTCGCTGGCAGGACACCACGCCGCAGACTGGGCGATGATCGCCAGGTGTTCGGCCGTTAGGAAGTACGTCTTCCCGTTGTGGGTGAGGACGCAGTTTGGCGGCTCTGGCTTGATCTCGGTCTTGATCTCTCCCTTGATGTTGGTGCCGCTGGTGTTCTCGGCCTTCGCGTCTCCCTTGCTGGTGTGACCAGTGGTGATCTCGTGCTTGGTGGCGCCGATGTTGGCGTCGCGCTTGCAGCTGGCCAGCGCGTGCGTGGTGTCCCCGGTAGTGCCCTCTGTGGTCTGGCGCTCGTTGATGTTCTTCTCTCCCTCGCCGCCTGCGCTCGCCCTCGTGATGCTCCCGTCAGCGGTGGCAGTCTTGTCGGGCTGGCCGCTGCCATCATCATTGGCAGTAGGATCACGCTCAGACCAGGTGCCACGCTCCTGCTTCACAGCGCTGGCGACTGGGACCATGATGATCTTGCCGCTGTAGTCAGTCATCACCTCGGCAAAAAAGGAGGTGGGAGGTGGAGTGCAGGAGGAGGAGAGATGAGGGGCAGTGTCTCATCACCTCCATGTTCTCATCATCATCTCCTCAGCTCCGAGCTCATCTTCACTCCCACGCCCTCCGATGAGCTCATCGGAGGCTGGGGAGCGAAGGGGGGCGGAGGAGAGGAATCATTGACAGGGACGTGGCGTGTATTGGGTACCGTCTTACCTTGCCATTCGCGTCTCTCAGGAACCTCATCGCCATTGTGGCGACCCCTGGCTGAGATCCCAACGGAAAAACTGCGTGAATGGCTCGAGCCCAGCTGCATGCCAGGTACCCTCGCGGTTCATCACGATATCTCACGGTAACTCACGGTACTTGGGGGAGTGCCAAGGGGGTTGGCATGTTTAGCGTGCAATCAATGGTTGAAGGGAAACCGATTTCAGGACAGTTTCAACGATCCCCCCCAGCCCCCAACAGATGATATCGGACCTCGCACACAATACTGGTACTGTTCGTAACAAGCATACATGGTATATAATCGAATATATTGCTATACCACAAGTCATCACACAGTAAAAGTGGCATCGCACAACGCAACTCACGATGTCTCACGGTAACTCACGGTAACTCACGGTATCTCACGGCACGTTACGGTGGCAGTCCAGCATACAGTGACAAGCACATTGCATATGCCACGGTATCTCACGATATCTCACGGTACTTCACGGTATATCATGACATTGTACAGTGGTATTACAGAACACATCGACAACCCCCAACCAGAATGGGATACACCTATACATTGCCACACTGCAGTTGCCACGATATCTCACGATATCTCACGATATCTCACGATATCTCACGATATCTCACGGTATCTCACGGTATCTCACGGCACGGCATGAGGGTGCATCACAGGGCATACCCATTACCTCATGATATCTCACGATATCTCACGATATCTCACGATATCGCACAATCCCACACGGCACCACACGGCACCGCATGGCGCGAGGAAATTAGAGGGAAGAGTTACAGGAGAGAGGGGACAGTTGAGATGGAGCACGTGTTTGGTCGGGCGTGGTTGAGGGACGACGAGGTTTGAATGCAATCTAGTGGTCGAAGAGCAGTCGCCACTTGGGAACTCATCGAGATCGTCTTCGCTGAGGCTGAACGATTCAGTGGGCAACGACACACAATAATTTTCGCTAGATCGCGAACGTGAGCGTGGCCGCTGCCTGAGAGGCCTGGGCTTCCCAGGTCTGCCTCGAGGTCGATGGCGCCAGAAACGACGTCCCCGAACATGGGCGAGCTGCTGCCAGCTGATCCCAGGGACAGACGCGCCAACAGTGCAAATGATGTCCAGCGTAGCCCAGGCCTGAACGCTGTCAAGAAACATGAGCCGCCTAACATTATATAATATGGGCTGGTCGCCCAGATAAATTCGCAGCCAAATTGCTGCGCGGAGAGGCCTTCCAGAAACGGCCGACAACTTTTCTGACTAAGGACCACAGCCGCACGCACCCCTCACGGTTTCTCACGGTTTCTCACGGTAGCCATGAGAAGGATGAGAGGCGGGGGGAAGATTTGGGCGGGGGAGGAGGAGAAGGAATATAAGGAAACGGACGATGAGGAGAAGGAGGGGGAGGATGAGGAGGAGGAGGGGGGAGGGGGGGATAGGGAGACCGCGACAAATGTTGAACAAGCGCATTCCAGTCCAGACAGTAAAACCTCTCCGATGCACCTCTCACGGTTTCTCACGGTTTCTCACGGTTTTTCATGGTATGTTGTGCACGCCAAACATGGTTTGCAAGTTGTCTCATCAATATCATGTTGTTTGATTTCTTGTATGTGTATTCCTTCCCATCCGCGGATCATCATCATCATAGTTTTATGTCTCCTCATCCTCACCAGTGTCTTCCTCTCCATCCTCGTCCTGCAGCAACCCCCTCCTCCTCCTCCTCCTCCTCCTCCTCCTTCTCCTCCTCCTCCTCCTCCTCCTCCTCCTCCTCCTCCTCCTCCTCCCCCCTGTCATCTCAAGTGCGCCTGGCGTCATCTTCCAGGGCACTCTCTTGCGCGGATGGTACCAACACGATTTCTCACGGTTTCTCACGGTAGCTCACGGCGTGCAGGCGCGCATTGCAGCGCCGTTGCTGCGACTCGCCAGCCAGCTCAAAAGAGGGAGGGGGATATAGTGATGCCACCTGGGATTCCTGGATCAAGGTTTCTTTGTAGGGGGAGGGCTCTCGAACTCACATGGGCGGCCCAAGAACTCCCACACTGGTGTTCGATGCCCCCATGGGTGAACTCCCAAACTGGCGCTCGATGCTCCCATGGGTCCTGCAAGAACTTTGGGCGAGAAGACAGCGGCTGGCGGCCTGCGCTTCAAACTATGTGCGCTCCTGCAGCGCGGCACTGCCGAATCTACTCATAGATTCAGGGCGAAGCGCGGCTGCGCCTCTTCTCGAGCACCAGGCGCTGCAATTCTAGGAAGACAGACTCTAACTTGGCGTCGGGCCATTGATCTTCGCTACAGTCGTCTTGCAAGCTGATCTGGGAGATGTCGAAACCATCTTCGGCGCAACGGTAATTGACAAACAGAGAGCCCACCGCAGTACCAAAACCAGTTGGATACGCCTCAGTCCCTTTTTAATCAGACGTGCCATGCACGCGGACGTTGCCACTGGATCCGGTGTCGTACCTCACTGTAGAAATCGATGAATCTGAGCTTTGGCCCCTGGGCTTCCACAGCTCTTCGATTTTCGGCGTGTTTGAATAGAGAATCGTTGCCTTCGGCGAACCAGCCCCATAGGACCCCATCCAGATCCTTGTGTCCAAGATCCTCCCGCGGCAAATCGTGCAAAGTTCCTGCCACCGGGGGTGTTTCTCAAATATTGAAGAACTCGGTTGTTCTGCGATCATCATACAATTATGCATCAACATTCCCACGACGACCAGAAGCACAACTCTACATACTTGTAAGTTTGCTCGCTCCACACAGTCAATGCCATTACCCAACGCATTGTGATGGCGCCCTGTTTGCTTCCTCCCTATCCACACCCATGTTGAACATGGAGGTGCTGCCCAAAGTAGACCCCCTGGCTTTAAGCACATGACGTACAAGAGAGCCCGCAGGAACCCATCTGTGCTAGTGATATCGCCCTGATCTGAAATGGTTTTGAAGTCGAGTGCAACTCCCGAGCACCCATAGCTCCTCACGCCGTTTGTGACAGACCGGCAGCCAGCGAAGAGCTCCACGCTGTCAACGCGAGTGGGGGCCCCATTGAGCTCCAGGAGCAACCACATGATCGCGAGAAGGATGCCTCCAGGAATGTTGATATGACCCCCCCTTGGAAGCGGGCGTGGACCCCGAACAGCGATGCAAGCTACGCGGGTGCAATCTACATGGTGCTGTTTGCAAAAAAAAAACGCTATCTAAATTTTCGCAGTTGCAATCGCGTGTTTGAGGAATAAGCATGTTTTGGGCAGAGTCGAATCGAACAGTTCGGGCCTTGGTGCCTGGGAGAACCTTGGAGGCTTTGATCTCGGCCGCCCGGTTAAGCAGCGAAGGGCGCGGAGAATTTGCCATGGCGGCCTGTTCTTCAGAGCTGTCAGAGTCCACCGCAAGTTCGATGGCATCATCCAACTCCCGATCAGACGACGACGATGAATCGTCCATGTTGGAGCAAACTTGGACAAAACTGAGATCCCCCTTGGGCCTGAATAGCTCTGCGACGCGTCCCCCTGCAAAGCTCATTGGAATTTTCCCAGAGGGGGTGGGGATGCTGGGGGGATGCATCTTATCGATTGCCCCTCCTCCTCCTCCTCTTCCCTCCCTCTCCTCCTCCCTCCTCCCTCCTCCCTCCTTTTCATCATCATCCTTCCTCCCCCCCTCCTCCTCATCTTGCCAGTCGGGCACTGCGCGTCATTCACGAGAAGATATGCGAACGCGACCGCGTGGGCATCGTACCGAAGCTCGAGCCCACGAGGCCGAGACCACGACTGCGTGAGTATACATGCCGAGGCACGATCTCACATGCAGGCCGCGGTCCCGACCGCGTGGGCGTCGCGCCGCAGCACGAGCTCACGAGATCGAGGGGCGCACGTCCAGACGCTAATCTCGCGACCAGCACCCGCTGAGCAAGTTGAAACGTCTGTGCGCCAGAGGTTCTCTAGCAAGAGGGGGATTGCATTGCAACGGCCATGATGCCTCCCTCCATTCATGAGGCCAACGAACAGCGCCACGATCGGGGGAGGCAAGATTGGCTGTCGCAATGGATCCCCGTCATCGTGCGAGTCGCTATCCGATCAGAGCCGCAAGGGGTAAGGAAGTCAGCCGCCGCCGCCGCCACTCTCTGGGCCCAGGACGCATCAGTTTTAACGGGGGGGTGGCGGAAAGGGAAGCTTGTTTTGCACCCCTGAGGCGGCGGCGGCGGCGCACCCCATTACCCCTTGCGATTAATCACTTGGCCAGCGGGGGCTCCATTTTGTTCTCCACGAAGAAATCCATGGCCTTCTGCTTCGCCGTGTCCCAGGCATTGTTGATGTCAGAGCCCCAATTCACAGTCGGGGTCGGCATGACCGGCTTCGCGACCCTGAAGCTCTTGGCCCTCACCAGCACCTGCGGGTGCAGGAGAGAGCGAACGAGATATAGAACGATCGGAGGGGTGTCGCCAAAACGCTAGGAGGAGGAGGAGGAGGAGGAGGAGGAGGAGGAGGAGGAGGGAGAGGAGGAGGAGGAGGAGGAGGAGGAGTCGGAGGAGGAGGGAGGGAGGAGGGAAGGAGGATGAGGAGGAGAAGGAAGAGGAGGAGGAGGAGGAAGAAGAGGAGGAGGAGGAGGAGGAGGAGGAGGAGGAGGAGGAGGAGGATGGGGGACCCTACGATTTCTCACGGTTTCTCACGGTATCTTGCGAAACCAGATCGAGGAGGAGGAGGAGGAGAAGGAAGAGCAGGAGGAGGTGGAGCAGGATGGGGTCCCGCCATCATCATCGGCATCATCATGACCATCACCATATATCATGAGCATCACCACCAGCATCAGTATCAGCATCGTTGTCATCATCATCATTATCATCATCATCATCATCATCATCGTCAGCATGATCGCCATTCGCATCACCATCATCAGCGCCATCATCAGTATCATCAACATCCTCATATCACCATCACAAGCATCATCACTTTCATCAGCACCATCCTCATCATCATCATCACCATCATCATAATCATCACCACCAAAGGTATATCTTATGCTATCTCACGATATCTCACGGTATCTCTCTACCTGCAGGAGACGGAGGATGAAGACGAGGAGGATCAGGATGAGGAGGAGGAGGAGGAGGAGGAGAAGGAGGAGGAGGAGGAGAAGGAGGAGGAGGAGGAGGAAGAGAGGACCCCTCTCGGCACCTCGATGCGCACCACGTGGGACCTCAGCCCCATCACGATCTTCTTGGTGTAGCCGTGCTCGCCATGGGGGGCCATGTCCGGCCAGGCCTCCTGCGGCATGAGCTTCAACACCTCAGCGTACCTGATGTTCCAGTCGGCAGGGTCAACGAGGTTCCTGTTGCCAGCCTTGCCGCAGCCCACCGATGGCGCCTCCGCAGAACCCCCTGACGAAGCCGCAGGTGAGTGCTCCTCCGCCACCGACTTCGCTTTCTTCATCGGAGGGCCCTTCATTGGCGGCGGCTTCTTCGCAGTCACTGGCGGCGTGGTCGCCAGCGCCTTCGACTTCGACGGACCCTTTGCCTTCTTCTTGGGCGGTGGCGTCGTGCTCTCTGCCTGCTCCTCTTCGGCCTCAGCCTCGTGCTCCTCCTCAGCAGGCTTCGTGGCGGGCTCCTCCTCCACCGCAGCGCTCGCCTTCACTCGCGGCGGCGGCGGCAGCTGCCCCCTGGCCTGCATCAGCAGCGTCTGTGCGCTCGGCGGCAGCGCCGGGGGCGGGATGCCCTTGAACTTCGCAGGCGGGCCGACCTTGCTCTGCGGAGGCTGCGCCATGGCCGCAGGCGGTCCTGGCGGCTGCGGGCCTCCTGCAGCAAGCGGCTCCTCTGGCGTCTGCGCGCCTCCTGTCGCCAGCTCCTCAGGCGGCCCCTCGAGCGGGCGCTGGCCTCCTTCAGCCAGCTCCTCAGGCGGCTCCTCGAGCTGCTGCGCGCCTGCTGCAGCCAGCTCCTCAGGCGGCCCCTCTGGCGTCCGCGTGCCTCCTGCAGCCAGCTCCTCAGGCGGCTCCTCTGGCAGCTGCTCGCCTCCTGCAGTCAGCTCGGCACCATCCTCGGAATCAGAAATCTC
The DNA here is from genome assembly GCA_963575745.1 of Prorocentrum cordatum. Lineage (NCBI taxonomy): Eukaryota > Dinophyceae > Prorocentrales > Prorocentraceae > Prorocentrum > Prorocentrum cordatum. Next base: position 343,036 of record CAUYUJ010021627.1, read on the forward strand.
CAAGACCAGCCCAGTGAGGTCAGAGTTCACGCCGCCGACGTTCACCTCAGGTTGCTTCGCGTTCAGCAGGTCCTTAGCAATCTTCTCAAGGTCGACCTGCAGGGGCCAAGCGTTATTCGACTCGTCCTCCTGTTCCTCCTCCACCTCCTCCCCCTCCTCCTCCTCCTCGTCGTCCTCCTCCTCTTCCTCCTCCTCCTCCGCTGCCCTCGTCTTCCTTCTTCTCCTCCTCCTCCTCCTCCGCCTCGTCCTGTCGTTTCTTCCTTCTCCTTCTCCTCTTCTTCTTTCTCATCATCGTTCCTTTCTCTCCTCTTGGATTTCGACCTCTGTCTGACGCATCGCTTTGGACACCTCTTCACTGAGCATCTCAACGTCTCCATCCGCGATCTCATCCCCGACTTCGCACCACAACAACTCCACTTCCGCATCCAACACAGCGGCATACGCAGTTTCCACCAGTTCAACCATTGCCGTGTTGGAGGCGCGAATCGCGTTGATTAGGATGCGGATCTTGCGTTTGAAGCCAGCAAAAAAAGAGGAACAGGATGGAGGGATGGGGAAAGGGGAGGACCAGGAGGGGGGGGAGGAGGAGGAGGAGGAGGACCAGGACACAAGAGGAGGACACACACACACGGAACCTTACGATTGCTCACGGTTTCTCACGGTATCTCGCGGAACCAGGTCGAGGAGGAGGAGGAGGCAGATGAGGAGGAGAAGAAGGGGGAGGAGGAGTTGGAGGGGGAGGAGGACGAAGATGAGGATACACATTGGGACCTCACGATTTCTCACGGTTTCTCGCGGTATCTTGCGAAACCAGGTCGAGAAGGAGAAGGTGGGTGTGTTGCTCCCTTTGGCCTGGCCAAGCGTCGGGTTCCCCTTCTTGAGCTCCGCTACGAGCATGTCGATGTCGCTCTTGTTCGGCTGGTGCTCGACATCGTCCTTTGGGCGGTCTCTCTCTCTATCTTTCTCTCTCTCTCTCTCTCCCTCACTCGTTCTTTCTCTCGATTTATGTTGTTTAGTCGTTCCTGGATCATCGTTCTCCTTCTCCTGGTCTGTACAACCTCTCCTCTCTCTCGCTCTCTCTCTCTCTCTGCTCTCCTCACTTCTTCCCCCCATCACGGGGTTGGAGATGGGGAGAGAGAGAGAGAGAGAGAAAAAGAAAGAAAGAGAAAGAAAGAGAGAGAGAGAGTGAGAGAGAGAGAACGGGAGAGAGAGATACAGAGAGAGCATCATTTGAATCATCGAGAGTATCCTCGCCACCAGCGTTGACTGGCTGGTCACCAGCGTCGCCAGGCGGGCGAGGGGGTTCCTGAAGCGGTGGGTCAGCAGTGCCCGGCTGCTGCGGGGAGCCAGCAGGAAGATCACAATTTGCAAGATCTTGCGACAAGGGTTCAGCATGCTCCTCGAGGCGTCCCTAAACAACGTTGTTATGCTATGCTGTGCTTCATCGTAGCTACACTTTGCTGTGCTGTTCTGCGCTATCTCTTGATATCTCACGGTTTCGAGCGCACCGCCCGATAAGGTCCCAGGATGTTTATTCTAAGAGGTTGTCTCTCATTTTTATACAATGTTGTCTCATGGGATCGCATGGGGTCTCATGGTTTCGAACGCCATGCGAATGTGAATTCTCATCCCATGTGGGCTCCACCGAGACCAACGTGAATGCCGAAGGGGCCGACGACGGGACCCAGGGCCGCGGCTCCGACCCAGCTGACCCCCACGCCGATCCCCACGAAGAAGGTGGGGGAGGTGGAGGATCGAGGCAGGCAAGGAAAGGTGAGTATCGAGGAGCAGGGGGGAAAGTGAACTGAGGGAAAAACGATTGCAAACAACCCGAAAGGTCCTTGTCACCATCTGCTGGCTTCCCCGGGACCGTCGGCGGCGCCGAATCCGAACGTGATCCCGCGACGAGCGAGCAGTCTGCGAATCGATCCACCAGCGAGTCCCCCCCAAGAGAATCTGCAGCCTGCGAGTCCTCAACGTATGAGCCGCTCTTCCTGCGCGTCATCGGCACCTCGGGGATCAGGGCCTTCAGCGCGAGGATCTGCTCGTCCTTCTGAGGGACCATCCTTATCCTCATCCCATTCGATCCCAGATGTTTTCGGCCCAGGGGTCCTCGAACCCCTTTTGAAACGGCCCCTCACGATTTCTCACGGTTTCTCACGGTATCTGGCGAAACCAGATTGAGCAGGACAAGAAGGGTGAGTTGTTCCCGCCCACCATGTTTCCAGGAGACCTCGAACTTTTGAATGTTGAAAGGGTCTTTGGGTGCTGGTTTTCAGAGGTGCTGAGTTTGTGTGTTCCCCTAATGGGCCATTGGGTAACGCGGACACAAAACAAGACCTCCACCCCCGAATTAAAATATATAGGGTCCCTGGAGTTCGGCGAATCGCGAGCCAGCCTGAACGCGTAGCTCACCAGAGAATGCGCCACGATCCCCTCGTAAACGGACCACTTCGACGAGGTCGACCCGTCCTCGCGCTCGAATGGTTGAGTCCTTCCGATGGCCCACTCCGAGCAGCCGTCGAAGTCGTGAATGGCCATCGCGTACACGTCGCTCGGAGGCTGCACTCCTGATCGAATACCAATTGGTGAGATACAGTTCGTGTTTGAGGGCGAACGGTATCTCACGATATCTCATGTTTTCAAGATGGTAAGGTACAGAGGAGGAGAAGGATGAGGAACAGGAGGAGGAGGGTGAGGAAGAGGAAGAGGACGAGGAGGCAGAGAACAAGGATGAGGGGAAGGAGGAGGAGGAGGAGGAGGAGGAAGAGGAGGAGGAGGATGAGGAGGAGGAGGAGGAAGAGGATACGGCTCATACGTGGAGGAACGGGCAAGGAGGGTTCGGACAGAGCTGTCCTTGGATCTTCGTCAAGATCGCCCGCAGCACCTGGAAGTTATTCTTCAGGTCAGTGGCGGTCACCTGGGCTCTCCTCCTCCTCCTCCTCCTCCTCCTCCTCCTCTTCCTCCTTCTCCTCCTCATCCCTCCTTCCTCCTCCTTCCTCCCTCCCTCCTCCCTCCTCCCTTTTTCTCCCTTCTCCTCCTCCTCTTCTTCCTCCTCCTTCTCCTCCTCCTTCTCCTCCTCCTTCTCCTCATCCTTCTCCTCTTTCTCATTCTCCTCCTCGGGCCTTGACCGCGCCATCGTGCACGACGTTGGCCACGCGGAACAGCTCCTTGGTGCGCTCGGCCTTCTGGATCAGCTCTGGAGTGCACCCCGCGCCCAGTGCCGCCATGAGCGCCTCTCGTTGCGCGGGCACCGAGCGGGGGGGGCCACTGGCCTCCATCTTGGAGGGCGGTTTCCGTTCGGGATCGACCAAATCAACGTTTTGCGTTTGTTGAGTTGCCCCGGGGGGGAGGAGGAGGAGGAGGAGGAGGAGGAGGAGGAGGAGGAGGAGGAGGGGGAAAAGGAGGAGGAGGAGGTGGAGGAGGAGGAGGAGGAGGAGGAGGAGGTTGGAGGACGAGGAGCAGGAGGAGGAGGAGAGGAGGAGGTTGAGGAGGACGAGGAGGAGAAGGAGGAGGAGGAGGAAGAACGCCATAACATCGTTTTGGTCGACCCCTGCTCTCCCCTGAAACCGCTCCAGCCAAAAACGGCTGTGGAGGGGAGAGGGGTGGAAGGGGGGGCCGTGGGTTCAAAGGGCTGCCGCTTCCAAGACGGAAGGCGGTGAGGGCGGCCACGGTTGAGATCGCCTCGAAATTTTGATCAGAACGCGCACCCTGAAGTCGGCGTCGTCGGGCGAGGGGTGAGCGTGCTGCCGCGGGAGCCACCTCGTCGCCGCGGCTGGGATCACTCTGGAAACGTCAAGGTCGGAACGTGCAAGACGTCGACGACGACGGCGGCTCCGAGGATCGATATCGCTGATTTCGAAGCCTCGTGGCGCGTTCTCCAAAATTGCGACGCGAATCCAGCCGCTGGGACGCCAAAGGGTTCACACTTGGAAGCGATATCGGTCCTCTTGGTCCCCCTCTTCTCTGATCCTCCTCCTCTGCCTCGTGTTCCTCCTTCTCCTCGGTTTACTCCTCTGCCTTCTGTTTCTCTTCCTCTTTCCCTTTTTTTGTTCCTCTTCGTCGTTTTCCTTTCCTCTTGCCCTTGTTTTTCAAATTCCGCTTCCCACATGGGCAACCCAGGCGCGTTAAACTGAAATTACTTGATATCGGAGATGCGTTCTCATACTACAATAACGCCAGCGCGTGTATACATCAGGCATGCCAGCGCAAATGTTTACGCAACGCGGTACAAAATCTAGCCGAACACATAATGATTTATATGCCGCTTGAAAAACACACATTTCGCTGTGGCCATGTAGAGCCTTAATTAAGCATGCGGCTCCGGGGCATGCTTAAGGCTTAGGCATGCGTGGCGCCCGCGGACCCTCTGGGTAGCTCGACTGGAAGTCCTCCCACGAGATGAGTCGAGAATCTTGGTTCAGCGTCCTCTTGGATGCTGCATGGGACCGATCCTTGCTGCCGGGGTCGTGCTTTCGACGAGACATCTCTCCGTCCTCGTCCACCAGGACCAAGCGGCCGGTGGCGAGCAGGCTGCCTAGTGCGGCATTCCCTTTGCTGATGTCGTCTTTAGTGAGGCTATCGACTGGCATACGAGCGTGAGGGACCCATCTGATGTGACCCCTTGCCCCTTCCAGAGCTTGACACACGGCTGCCAAATCCAATGCAGTCCTCCGGTCGCGCGCACTGGCGTTCCCCTCCTTTAGCATCGTGTCGTATATGCTTTTCGCGTCCACCACGTGGACCTGGTCTTCCCTTCCCCCAAGGCGGCAGTCCCGACGCAGGACCGTGGTAAACGGCCCAGAGCACCGAGACATATCCGAGACATCGACGTCCCCGAAAACCACGTCACGATAAAGCACCTGAAGGAATTCGACCTCAGACACGGCCGCAGCCAGTGCCTGTGTCTCGCCTGCGAGGGTGGACGTAACCTTACGGCGGAGCTTGGAGCTCCTCCAGCCTAGGGTGGACGCCCTCACAGCGCAGTTATCGATCACGCTCCAGTCCGTCGCCAGGACCATCCAGGCCCCTTGCGTAGGGTCGGCGGGCAGACCCCGATCGTCCAGGAGGCCCTCATGGGCCCCGACCCCCCCCGCATCAGAGAAGGACACGAAAGCCATTTTCTCGGGATCGAGACGCCAGATCGTCAGGCCTCTTGAGGCCGTGGACCGAAGGTACCTCACCATTTTGTTGGCGACAGCCGCGTCCCGGGGGGTGGCCGCCTTCAGGCGACTAGCCAAAATGCCGGCCGTTCCTGCGGCCTCCGGTCTGGATTCCCGCCCGACCCAGTTCAGTTTGCAAATCAGGGACCGAAGGGCTTTGAACTCGGACTGGGTGAGGGGGAGCCCTTCTGCCCAAGCCGTCCACGCTCGAGGCTGATCGCTCGCACTTCTTCCAGGATGTACTTTTCCTGGTCCACCGTCGTCTTCTGAGGCCCGAAGGTGACACTCCTACCAGCGTACTCGACGGCCCCGGCGTGGCAGTCACGATACTTGCCGAAGCGAAACCGGGAGGTGAGCGTGTCCCGGATCCAGGCCCGGGGCTCCAGGGAGTTGCTGGAGCTGAAGAAATCGCCCACCTCTAGCAGCACCATATTGAGAATGGTGCCGTCTGAGGCGTACCTCATCCACCAACACGGTTCCAAGAGGCTGCGAGTGAAACCTTTTGACTTAAGGTACCCGACGATCGTTTTGCGCCACGCAAGTGGGGCATCGTCGAGTCCGTCGACGTTCGCCAGAAGTCGAATCAGGGACCCCGGTTCAACCTTGATGCCCTCGCGTGGTTCCACGTATATTTCTCCCTGAGCACGGCTCATGGGATCCGATTGGCAAAAGGCATTCTTCACGTCGGCGATATCGCCGAAGTGCCCGAAGTTCATCATCACTTGGATGAACATGAGGATGGACGAGGTCTGGGGAGTGGGAGAGTAGACGAACAGCGACCCGGTGTCTGGGTCCTTGTGCCCGTGCACACACCACCGGGACTTGGCGGTTGGTTCAGAAAACGTGCCCTCCACAAGTTTCCACCGCCGTACCATCCGACTCGTGATGATGCGGTCGGGGCACTGCTCCCTGATCACTCTCGCCTCTCGAGGCGGAATGACCTCGACCGCGCCGGAGCCGGCCATGCTCTGCCACTCGCTGTCGTCCGAAATTTCAAACTTCGCCCGCTCAGCGGGAGTGAGCCTGCTCAAGGTGACCTCCCCCCCTCGGCTGGCCGCCAGGACCTCTCTGTGATCCTGAGGAGGCTCCTCAACCAAGAGCACCCGCGCACTCTCGGCTCCCACCAGAAAAGAGCACATCCCGTCCCCCCTGAGTCGCGACTCGATCTCCTGCACCCTCCGACCGACATGGCCCGGTCCCCCTTCGGAGGGGCTAGCGGCTGAATTGGTCGCAGGGACCGACTCTAGCGGTGGCGCCGCCTCGGTCGGCTCGAGACCCGGAGGGGGATCGATTCTGTCTCGCTTCGCGTCGCTAACCCCCGGGGGACAGCTGGCGGCCCGTGTCTCCGCTTGCCTCTGCCGGATGCAGGCGGGAACATCGCTCGGCTGTTGCAGCCGACCTCGGGACGCTCTCCTTCCCCCTCCCGCAGCGGTGTCGGCGGCGGCGGCAGAGGGAGAGGCAGGAGAGGAAGAGGAGGGGACCGGAAACGGGACAGGAGGAGGAGAGGAAAGAGGAGGAGCCGACGGAGGAGCGGAAGGAGAGGCGGCGGCCGAGGCTGACTCGGGAGCCTCCTCCGCCTCGGGAGTGTCCTGGCGAGTGGGAGGTTCCCCGTCGCCGTCATGGCTCTCCTCGATGACGGGCGGGAGCCGAGTGACTTCAGACCCGGCCCTTGCCACAGCGGACCCTCCCGCTGACGAAGGTTTCGACGTGGGGCTCCTCGGAGGCCTGGGTCCGATGGGGTCGAAACCTCGGCGGACCACCGGAGGTCCGGGAGGACCCAGGGGTCGCCTGTCAGGAATCTCGACGGACGGATCCGGCCGTGGCGGAGGCTCGGGGCCAGTTGGCACGCTGGGTGCTGAGTCCGTCCCGGGATTCAGAGACTCGTCCCAGGCGTCGTCAGGAGGTGGGCCCTCTCTCTGCACGTCAACGGCCGTGGCACGCCTGGCCCTGGCCTGGGTCAGGAGCTCCTCCCAGCGCGGGTCCTGGGCAACCTGGAGACCATACTATTCCTCCGCGCTAGCGAGCCTGACCTGTTCCGGCGAGCTCTTCCAGAGGCGGGCGCGTGCCGCGACCCACACGGTGCCCCGCTCGGCCAAGACCACCACCCCGGGACCCGTCCAGGCGCCCCGGCGACGTCCCAGGGTGTCCGCCCGGGGCCCCGCTCGCGTCATGCGGCGCCACACGAAAACCCATTGGCCTGGGGTGAATGACGCCTGGACCTGGCCTGGACTACGGGCCTTGCTGGCCTTGGCAACCTTATCTCGGGCGGTCGCCTCCAGAGCTAACTTGCGAGCGAGCTCCCTGACGCGCTGAGACCTGGCAAACTCGGAACCGGCCGAATCGAGCTCCGAGGCGGGCCGAATGGCGCCCTGCCAACCCGGGAGGCCCATGTGGTCGTCCGATAACAACTCGTGGGGCATACGGGGATTCTCGCCAAATACGAGCTGCATCGGAGAAAATCCTCCTCGGTGCCAGAAGCGGTTCTTGTGAGCGCATAGCTCATACACCAGTTCTTCGAGCTCGTCCACACTCCCTGGGAGACTCGACCCGCTCTCGATCTCACCCTTGATTCGGTCCTTGACCCAGCCTCCATGCCGCTCTACGCGGCCATTCTGCCAGGGCGAGTTGGCGTCGCAGACGTGGTGGAGGACCCCCCACTGTTCGAGCCCTCGAGCGAAGCGACCCTCGAATTCGGAACCCCCGTCGGAGAGCAGGAAGTGGGGGGCACCAAAAGGGCGGACCCAGGCCTTGACAAACGCTCGCCAGACCTGAACAGCGGTAGGCTCTTCCACGCGCACGCACACCTGTAATTTGGACCCGTGGTCAACTAGGTTGAGAAAGGCCAACGTCCGCTCCTGAAAGGTAACGTAAAACAGGTCGACCCCCACGATATGGTTGAATCTAAACGCGCGTGGAAGCGCAACTCTTCGATGGACGCTCGTGCGGGCCCTTTCCGCACACTCAGAGCACCTAAAGGAGTCCCGAATCCAGCGAAGCAGGTGCGTCTTCACGCCACCGGCCCGGAGGACCCTGATAAACTTGCGGTTGCAGGGATGGCCCATGTTAACGTGAAGACGGAAGAGAAGACGCTTCTCCTCATCGGCAGGCTCTGGCGAGGGATCCTTGGGCCGAGAACCCGAGGGGCGAGTCTCTGGCTCGTCGTCTTCGCTTCCGCTGGCTCCCTCGGGACCTTCCAGATCTTCCGGCTCCCGGCCGCCTTCCTCTTCGCCCTCGGGGAAGTGGCTCTCGTCGAGCTCGGCCCATGTGGGCGCTCGGGACACGCTGGCACCGCTCCACTGCTCTGTCACCGCACGAGCTACCGCCTCGGCGAAAGCCGGGGTATATTCCTGAGCCTTGGAAGTGCGGCTCTCGCCCTCAAGGACGACATGGGGGTGGTCGCCGGCACAGTGCCGGCCATCCATGATCTCCGACAGCCTCAGATGATTGGCGAGGAGCCCCGTGGGCTTCTTGTTGAGGCCCTCCTTAGTGACTCTGAGACCGAAGGTGCACATATCGATCCGGATCCGGAGAACGCCTGGGAGCTGAGCCACAAGCCGTACCACCTTGGCCGCCCAAGAGCTGGCAAACAACGGATGTTCGAAAGCGAAGTAACGACCCCTCTCGGCTTGATAAGCCGCGGTCTTCATACACAAGATGAGGTCGTTCACTCCTTCGACCACGGCCTGATGCCACATGATGGGGCCCCGCGCAGCCTCGCTGATCCTACTTATCGCCGAAGAGGTGCGGCAGGACGGACAGAGCCAAATCATCTCTGGCTTGTCTTCTCCGATGGCACCCCAGAGCTCTCGCCTGTCACCCGCTCTGCGCGAGTCCCAACCGGTTTTCAGGTCCCAGCTCGACTTGGCCCCCAGACGACCCCCTCTCTGCTCCACGCGAGGAGCGATGCGAGGTGGAGAAAATACCTCCATGAAGCTGACTCCTCGGCTACCCGAGGCGTAGGTGCCTGGACCGGGGTCCTCCGGAGCCCCCCCGGGGCTCGCACGAGACTCGAGAGCCGTTCGCACCTGCCGAGGCAGTGCGACCTCGTGGTCGTCATTCGTGTTATCCCCGTCTTGCCACTCGATTCCTCCGAAACTCCCTCCGGTCGGACCCCCGGGCCGGCGCCTCTCGGAGGCCCTCCGTCGGAGCTGTGCTCCGGTGAGCTTGTTATTCGGGCCGCGTCCAGCTGAGAATGACGAGGTCCCACTGCGCGGAACGAACGTCGGGAAAACAGGAATCGATTGGCCACTCGGACCGGAGGAGGAGGAGGGGGAGTCACCTGGAGCATCGGGAGAGCGAGAGGGGGAAGGAGAAGAAGAAGAGGGAGGAGGCAGATCGGAGGAGGTAGGTGCACTCTCTCTTCCCCCCGCGCACGCGCAGGATCCAGAAGGTGAGCAACCTCCGCTCGCGAAGGCGGCCGAAAGGCCGAGAGACCTGCTCCTTGGCTCGGTCCCGGAAGTGCTGCAGGCATCCGAGTATCTCACACAACTGGGCCCGAGCGGTTGCTGAGGATCTCCCAGGACTCGAAGCCCTGCTCCGGGATCGGAGCCAGGTTCGGCGTCGGAGTGGTCGTAGCCGTCTGCTCTGTAGTGGTAGTGGTGGTCGTGTACCACGGGTCGCCGCCCTGATCGATCTCGGAGTTCTGAATCGGCGTCGGCGGGACCTGGACCGGGAGATTCGGCGCCGTCCCGAAGGTCGCCTGAGGCGGCGGAGGCTGCTGGACTGCTCCGAAGTGCTCCGGAGGCCCCGAGCTCGAGCTCGCTGCTTGTCCCGAGCCCGAGCCTGCCGCCTGGCTGGCCGCCGCTGCCGCTGCTGCCTGCTGCATCTTTGGCACGTCCCACTGCGCCTCGATTTGCTGGCCGCCGTTGATTGCGTGGGCTATCGCCGAGACTGCCGTGCCGACGTTCACGAGCATGAGCCCGATCTGCCCGATCGCAGTCTCCATTCCCGAAAGCGTCCCGGCTATCGTGTTGACCGATTCCTGGAGAGTATCGATCGCCACGCCGAAGTCCTCCAGCCCGCTCAGCTGGCGCTTGATCGCCGTCATGCCTTGGAACAGTTGCTGCAACCCTTCCTCCACCTGATTGGGGAACTGCGCGGTCTGCGTCGCGACCAGGATCATCTGATCGACGACGCTCTGCACGTTCCTGAGGGCGCGCACCCCTTCGGGCATCGATTCCAACTGCCACTGCAGGCCCTGTAATAAGCCAGACAGTTGGTTCACTGTCGTCAACGCCGCTCCCCCGGCTCGGAACTGGGGATCGTTCTGGAGAATGTCGACGGCCCTTTGCGCGGACGATGCTGCTGCCCTGGCCGCTTCGGCTGCCGCGGGTGCTGCCTGACCGTCCTGCCCGACACGGTTGCCGCCAGGGACCCGCGCAACCCTCTCGCCGCACATCATGCACCGAGAACCAGAGCCGTGCTGATTTCCGTAGTAACGGATGGCGCTGGCCGGGTGACTGCAGCACTGCGGCGCCTTGGGAGGCGGTTTGGTGGCCGCCGGTCCCGTCAGCGCCCCGGCTGGAGGCGTCGCCGCCGCCGCTGCTGCCGCCTCTGGTGGAGGCGGACCTGCTGGAAGCGGGGGCTGTCCACGCTGCTCGGCTCCCGCTGAGGCCAGCGCGTAGATCGCCAGGCTCATCGTCGGCTGCGCCGATCCCTGGATCGGCGGCGGGGGTGGCCACTGAGACGCCGCCGCCGCAGCTCCCCACGGCGCTGGCTGGGGCTTCGGTGGAGTCGGTCCCGTCGCTGGAGGCGCCGTCGCGGTAGCTGCCGTCGGGGTCGCCGTAGCCTGCCCCGGACTCAGGCCCATCGGGTTCGACAAGTGCTGAAACTGCTCCAGCATCTGCTGCTGACTGAGAGCTGCCGTCGTCGGTGCCGCCTGCTGATTCTGGCCCTGACCGCCGCCACTGCCGGCTCCTGACTGCGGCTGAGGAGCCATCTGCACGTCGCTGCCGACTGCCGCGGCGGCCGCGCTGAGTTCGGAGCCCGGCCCGACCGAGGATGCTGAGTAGTCGAACGCCTCCGAGGATACGTCCGAGTCCTGACCGTTGGCACGGCGCCGTGCCAGTATCTCCTCGGTGAGCTTCTTGGCCCCAGGTTCCTTCTGGTTCTTCTTGCCGCCTGCTGTGGCCTGCACGGCCAGAGCGAGGATGATCGCTGCGCACGGCGCAAGCATCGTTGGAACTGTGAATACAGGTTCTGAGCTGAGATAAGTCGAAAGCTGAAGCGAATCGCTGGCACGAGCTTGAGCCCAAAGCCGCTACGGTGAGATAGATGAGCTGCATTAGACCTTCGGCTATCCTGAGGCCGAGAGCTCCGAGGTGCGTCGCAACGCTGCTGACGATGGGATCGAGAGCTCCAAGACTCCTGCTGCGGCCTGACGAAACACTGCCGCACGTCCGCACAATGGGTTCGAGAGCTCCGGTGCGATTCTTGATGGAGTCGAGATCTCCGGTCTCCCTGACCTTGCCCGTGACATTGTCCTGGCTGAACGTCTCCTCGCCCTTAGCTTTCTGAGGGGATCCCGAGGCCCTGACCCATCCTAGGCTGGCCCGCTGAGCTAGTGGCCCGCACGTGCTGTTAAACTCGAGCTTGATCGATGCCCGCGCAAGCTCGAGGCGACCGGTGAAGGCGATGACAAGGATACGAACGACGATGTACTCAATTACCTCCCCGCTGGCACTCATCGCGGGCGGTGCCTGGCCAGCCTGCAGTCTAAAAGAAGACGCTGTCAGAAAAGGATACTTCTAAAGCGCACTGTCGGGAGCCTCGTGGCTGCCGCGCGTCTCTCGCACTATGTCGGCCATGCGATGGCCCGATCCGAGCTTGGTGACCGGGATGTCCTGTGACAGGCACTGCGAGGTCAGAAGGTTGCGCGGCAAGTCCAAGACACAGCCGAGAAAGTCTAGCAGGTTCACGCTCAGGATGCGAGGCACATCCTCGTTCAAAACAGTGGTCTCCACTACTCCCATCACTCCTCCAAGACACAACGGATACAGGATGGTGCAGATGACCTTCGCCTCGCCTCCGATGCCGTGGGCCTTCTTGGGTGCCTTGAACTCGCTGGGGCACTCCCGGGACCAGTGGCCCTTCTCCTTGCAGTTCTTGCAGCGGGTCACCTTCATCAGTCGGAGGATCCGCGGATTGGTGCCTGAGCCGCCGTCGTGTCCTCGCTGTCGGTCTCCGCGGCCTCGGCCACGCCCCTTGCCCCGGGCGCCGCCGCGAACACCTCCTCGGCGGCCGTCGTCGCCTCCGCGCGGCTGCCTTGCTCCATAGAACTCGCGGTCCTGCTTGGCGGCCCGCTTGAGATCCTTGTTCTGCTTCCAGGACCGGCGCGGAACCTTGCCGGCCATCTGGATGAACGCCTCCGTGGCGTCGTCCTCCTCGAGGCCGAGGTCTTCAATCTCCGCCAAAATGGCCATGACATCCGACTCAGACAGCTCATCGTCTTCCTCATCTGGTCCCTCCTCTGACTCGTCGTAGTACGACTCGTCGTCTTGCCTCGCAGCCCCGGAGCCCAGGGCAGGATAAGCCTGAGAGGGAGGAGGAGGAAGGGAACTGGCCCCATCGCCTAAGCCGTCTTCTGCGGCCAGGACGGGGTGTGACGAGCTGCCGCCGGGCAACAGCTTCTCGCCACTGCCGTAGTCTAGTTGCCTGAGGGCCCAGGCAACGTCGCTATGCTCGAGGCTGCCCTTCGTCAGCGCACGAAGGTTCTGTTGACCCTGAGCGCCCAGGCCGGCGCCCTCCTCGAGCATGAAACCCTTCATCTTGTTGGACATCCAGATGTCGTGGCCCTCGGCCTCCTGCATCTGTTGTTCCCTTCTGGCCACGAACTGCGCGAGGCTCTCCTTGGCGCCACGGGTGCACTCAAACAGAGCCCGGCGACCTGCACGTCGCATGTCGTCGCCCTCGCGCTCACCGCTCATGATGTCCATCCTGGCCAAGAGGGTGTCCAACCACTGCGGGCTACACAAGACACCCTCGCTGATGTCCTCGAACTTGGCCTGCATCGCCCAGTCGAACAGCTTGAGGAAGCGCTCCGAGCGTCGCCACAGCTGCACGTCCGCATTTCGACTCCAGCGTTGCATGGCCTTTTTCCACAACCGATAGTGGCCCCATCCAGGCCATGCCGGCGGGTCCGAGTAGTCCCCCTTTGACCACCCGCCGCCGTCGGCCCAGCCGGAGCCTTGCCAGCCGGAGTCCTTCCAGTTGGAGTTGTCCTTCCAGTCGGTGTCCTTCCAGTTCGAGTCCTGCTGCTGCTGACCCGACCGATCTCTCTCGCTGTCCTTCGACTCCAGCTGGCCTCCACGCTTCCAGGGGTCCCGGCCGGCGTCGCTCCAAGGGTCCTGGCCCCGGGAGCTGTCCCGCCCGCCTGGATCGCCGCTGGGACGTCCGCTGTTTCGATCACCTGTGCCTCCAGCTCCGCCGCCCTGTCTCGGGCCCAGCGCCTCCTGCACGAGCTGCTGCACCAGCTCCTTGAGCTGGTCCGGCAGCTGGCCGCCTGAGCCCGAAGCCTGAGCTCCGGTAGCGGAAGCACCGCCGCCCGCAGTCGCCCCCGACTGCTGCGTGCCCCCTGGATCGATCACAGCGTAGTTCTTGCTGCCGTCTTCGTCGTCTTCTGCTGGCATACCCTTGCCGTGGATCCGCGCTCTGTCCAATTCGATGAGAGCAGCGCTCGCGCAGCAGCCCGACCCGCCCCTGGCACCACCGCTGCCTAGCGGTGCCTAGGAGCGCCCATGCCGGCCGCGCCGAACACTGCTCCGCTACCAACTGTGGCAGCAGCAGGATGAACGGATGTGATTTTGGCCTTGAGCCAATACGACGAAGTACAGTACAACCTTCCCTGAACAACATAGCGGACAATCCTGGCTGCCCCGTGAGCTGGAATGCTGGGCTACACAAGAAAGATCAACATGCTAAACCTATCAAAGGACACCTATCACAACCTACTCGGACCGAGTTTGGAAGTTCTCTAAATGAGGATGGACGGATGAGGGATGAGGAAAAGGACGAGGAGGACAATGGGGAGGAAAGAGGAATGAGGGAGAGGAAAGAGGGGATGAGGAGGAGCGCGCGAGCGACCGCCAGTGCGGACAGGTGTCTGGGCCTAGCTGCTAGCTAAGACCAGGTGGAGGAAGCCATGGCCTCCAAGAATATGGTATCTACTGTGTCGCGCAAATAAAGCAAAATTTGCGAAAACTGGAGGGATGCGGACGAGAGAGGAGGAAGGGGAGACTAAGATACGATACGCACACCATCGACGCCATCATGCCGAATTGTCCAATGAGTACTGTACTCGCCCATCTGCCAAGAAGCGAGAAGCAGTGGGCCCTGTACGATCGGAGGTTGGGGGGTGAGATCGCAGTCGAACGGAGAGCCCCCCACCAGGAATTCGGTTTCGGTTTCGTGTTCGTGTCGTGCGTGCGAGGCGAAGCTGTGTGGGCGCGCAAGGGATTGATCCTGCCATCGCTAGGGCGATTCGGATGACAAAGTCCGGCCCTCCCGTGGGCGCGCGGTGGTTGGGGGTGTCCCGCCGTGGTCTCGCGGTGTCCCGATAGTGTCTCGCGGTGTCTCGCCGTGGGCGCGCGAGAAGAATGATCCCGCCGTCGATAGGGCGATTCGGATGCAAAAATCTGGCCCTCTGGTGGGCGCGCGGTGGCTGGGGGAGTCCGGCCGTGGTGTCCCGCATTGTCCTGATGGTGTCCAGCGGTGTCGCGCCGTGGTGTCCCGATGGTGTCTCGTGGCGTCCCGTGGTGTCCCGTGTTGTCCCGTGGTGTCCCGCGGTGTCCCAATGGTGTCCCGCGGTGTCCCGTGGTCCAGTGGTGTCCCGCCATGGTGTCCCGATGGTCTAGTCATCACGCCCATCGCAGTTGCCAGCAGTTGGTTCTTTCCCCTTCCCCCAACCTCATTTTTACCCAAAGGATGGTCGTATAGGTACAAGATTACCAAGCACTGCACACCAAGGCCGCAGACGTGGCCCCGCGCTGTGGCCGTCATGGCCCCTGCAACCACCGACACATGATGCAGCCACAGAGACGTGTGCGGTCAGTATGGGGTAGCCTTCTTGTAAGGCAAGCCTCATGATATGCATACTGCATGCTGTTGGCTAACGCGCCAAACCTTTCTGGGATTCTGGGGGGAACCCGCAGTGGGCGAAGTACTCGGTGAGCGGGAGGCGGCCATTGCATCCGTCTTGTCGGTCTCGCCCCCCTCTTTCCTGCTTGTGTTGCGCTTCCTCCTCTCTCCTCCTCTCTCCTCCTCCTCCTCTTCTTCTTCCACTTTCTCCTCCTCCTCCTCCACCTACTTCATCTCCTCCTCACTCCTCCTCACTCCTCTTCCATCCTCCCCCCACCTTCCTCCCCTCCTCCTGCTCCTCCCTCCTCCCTCCTCCCCCCTCCTTCACTCTCCTTCACTCTCCTCCCTCCTCCTGCCTCCTCCCTCCTCCTCCCTTCTCCTCCTCCACCTTCTCCTGCTCCTCCTCCTCCCTCCCTCCCCCATGCTCCCCTCCTCCTCCACCCTCCTCCATCCTCCCCCTCCTCCACCCTCCTCCATCCTTCCCCTTCCTCCTCCATCCTTCCCCTCCCCTCCTCCTCCTCCTCCTCCTCCTTCTCCTCCTCCTTCCACCTTCCTCCTCCACCCTCCCTCCTCCGTCCTCCCTCCTCCTCTTCCCGCCTTCCTCCTCCTCCTCCTCCTCCTCCTCCTCCTCCTTCTCCTCCTCCTCCTCCTCCTGCTGGTCTTCGCCATTTCCCTCCTGCACTTGCGGCCTGGGTCGCCTTGGGGGCTTCGCTGCAGACACTGCTTTACCAGAGCCACTGTCGCAGCGGCAAGGTACATCTAGTTTTCCTGAAATGTGCTGAGCGCTGGATCGTCGGTCAGGGCCCCACAAACGGGGACTCCAAGAAACCAAATCATTGGCGCATCCCAGAAAACCGCAGCCGTTGGTCAGGTCAAACCAGCTGGACCTGTGAGCGTTTTCTTATTCGGCGTTTCGGCATTGGGCGAAAAGGAGAGCAGGGGGGGGTCTGGCTCCGCACTCCTGCTTAATGCGACTTTTTGCAGCAGTGCGTCCCATGGGGGAGAGACTCCACCTGCTCGAAACAGGTGCCAAGAACAGCCAGGATCCACTCCTTGGGGGCGGGGGGAGGGGGGTGCGAGGGCCCGCGCCGATCGGCAAAACAATGAAAAAGAAAACGCTCACCAAACTCCTGATCTGCACTGTCCTGTTTTCGCGAGGCCCTGCGTCGGCGTCCCCCGCACGTCCCCAGGAGGTATCCAGAGGTCCAGGGAGCCCCCCACGAGGCACCCCCTGGAAAGCCCCCTGGCGGTCTCCAGAAAAAACCTCCGGACGCCCCAAACGAAGGACAACCTCCCACAACAAGCTTTGCAACAACGGGGGGGTCGGCGGCAACTCATGGGAGCCTCCCGTGCATTCTTGTCGGCTCTTGCGAATCGGCGATGGACGACGCTGCATCGACGCTAATCGACGCTGACTCGACGCTGACCGACGCTACATCGGCGTTATCTCATCAACTTTAGACGCTAATCGACGCTAGTCGACGCCGAAGACGGAATTAGGAGGGCATGCCGGGCTCCCATGCTTTGCCACCGAAGGCACCCACGAGGCACCCCACGAGGCACCCCCGGAGGACCCTCCACAAGGCACCCCCCGGAGGGCCTCACGACGGTCTCTGGAAAATCCCTCTGGACAGGCCCAAAGCCAAGCACAGCATCTCACAACAAGCTCTGCAGCAACGAGGAGTGCTGCAGCGGGGGCGGCGAGGCGAGCGCGAAAGCGGCTGAGCCTTGTCCGCGGCAGCCTGCCGCCTGGCCGCCAGGTCCGGCGCCGGCAACCCCCTCTCCGCGCAGAAGCGCCGGTACTCCTGCGGATACGGCGCGGGCGGGAGCTGTGCAGTGCAGGAGCCCGTGCACCGCCGCCGTGCCTGGCCAGAGTAGGAGGAGGAGGAGGGGGAGAAGGAGGAGGAGGAGGAGGGGGAGGAGGAGGAGGAGGAGGAGGAGGGGGAGGAGGAGGGGGAGGAGGAGGATGATGAGGAGGAGGAGAGCAAGAGACGTTTCGGAACGTTTCCCGAAGCAACTGGGGTCGCGCAGGAGGAGAGGAGGAGGAGGAGGAGGAGGAGAAGGAGGAGGGCCGTCCAGGGCACGTTGTACACGCGTGCCTTCGTCGCCGAGGCCAGGTGGTCTATACGCCCTCCTGGGCCCAGGATGGCCTCGGCCAGGAAGAGCTCTGATGTGCAAATGACTTTTACGGAGGAGCCGCTCTCCGGGGCCCATCGGCACTTCGGAGGTCGGAAGTGTGGCAGGAAGGGGTACGGTGCCTATCGTGGAAATGGCGGTGCTATCTGCGACAAGTAGCATTGCCATACTCCCCTTTACATGCAATTAGCACCACATCCCTGTATACCATACCCCTGTCCTACCTCCAGAGCGCCCGTGCTGGCCGCCTTGGTGGCGCAGCAAGGCGGTCGGCACCGGCGTCTCGAGAAGAGCACGAGCCAACACTGGCACAAACTCTGGGAGGTCCAGGCGGACTCCTTGGGTCGGCGTGAAGCCCCCTCCCACGAAGCCAGAGGAGGAGGAGGAGGAGAAAGAGGAGGAGGAGGAGGAGGAGGAGAAAGAGGAGGAGGAGGAGGAGGAGGAGGAGGAGGAGGAGAAAGAGGAGGAGGCCTCTGGCGCCGCCCATGGCGCGCTCCACGCGCCCAGGGGGGTGGGTGCGTGGCGAGACCGAGTCGACGCCGACACAAGACATCGGCGGGGATCTCCAGAAGCTACGCGTGTGCACGCAGTTGGTCTTGTGCCTTCATCGGGGATCTTCTGACCCTGGTCAATCCAGACCCGGGTCAGCGGAGACCAAAAAACTGCAATGCAGGAAAAAACAACTGCAGCACAGGCCTTCGCAAACCAGGGTCAGCCAATATGCGCGGCCGCCTCGCGGCCACGAGCGACTCGCTATCCCGGGTCAGCCAGAGGGGGTCTTCGCAGGATCCTGCAGGATCCGGTGCCCTGGCTGACCCCCGTTTGCATTGACCCCCGTCTCTAGAGCCCCGACTTTAGCAGGGTATGCAAGTACCCGGGCTGTTGAAAGGAGGCGAAGTCCACTCACTGCAACTCGCCGGAAGTACTCTGGCTGTTATTTCATGGAGGCGGTGATCTACTCGCATTGTAAGGCCTGCTGCGTCAAATCAGCGGGTGCATGCAACGCCCAGGTCCCCTTGTCTGTGTTCTACGAAACCGTCGGGCACAAACACAACAACAGGTTCTCCGTAGGGCGGTCGAATGGGCAATCTGACTTGGCGGCGCGCAGAGGGGGGTAGGGGGGAGGGGGGAAGGCTCCTTAGAAGGAAGCTGCTCCTTAGAAGGCGCCGGCCTCACATCTACAGACACGGCACGCGCCTTCTGAGAAGCAGGGGTGCTTCTAAGAAGCCTTCCCCCCTCCCACTAATGGGGGCAAGCGATTAAAAAACGCCCCCCGCGTCCCGGGGGCCCCAAAATGAATGAGTGGGGCAGACTAATAGAATTCAGCCGCCGGAAGCTATTTTTTTTGAATCGTTTGCCCTCCCAACGTTTTACTTTGCCGCCTTGCGGAAACTGATTTTCTATTCGTCCTCATGCGTTCGTTTGATCACCCGCGGCCGCGGGAGGAGG
The DNA here is from genome assembly GCA_963575745.1 of Prorocentrum cordatum. Classification (NCBI taxonomy): domain Eukaryota; class Dinophyceae; order Prorocentrales; family Prorocentraceae; genus Prorocentrum; species Prorocentrum cordatum. Next base: position 361,857 of record CAUYUJ010021627.1, read on the forward strand.
ATTGCGGAGAGGGGGCGCCGGAAGCGCCGCTAGGGAGTCCCGACGCAGATCCAGGAAATCTACGGAAGACTTCTACATGTCGATGTGTATGTAGTTTTTTTCATCCCCGACTTAAGCACCAACCCGAGGACGGCCCAACTGTCGTCCTCGCGGACGGTGGTTGGAGCTTGAAAATGAGGCCAACGCTGCCGCGGGAGCAGCGTGTCGGAAGAACCGAACAAATTCGGATTGAACAACAGATATGAACAACGCACTCCCCCAATCCTCTGTGTGAAAACACAGCACGCGGGAGGACTTGAACCGAGCGGAAGCTGAAAAAGGAAGCCAGCGTTACAGCGGGAACAACATTTTGGAAGATCCGAACATGTTCCGATTGAAAAACAAACATGAAAAACGGATTCGCGCCAAACCTGTGTGCAACTAGAAACACAGTACGCGGAGGGTTGCAGGCAATCTTCCGGAGTGCATCAGGGGAGAACGGGGAATAGCATTCATATTGGATTACTGTAGAGTAGCAATAACTAGCAGGGAGAAGGTGACAAGGGATAGAAAGCGAGGGGAAGGAGGATGAGGAGGAGGGGGAGGAGAACAGGAAGAGGAGGTTGGGAAGGAGGTCGCTGTCTGAAGGCGACGCAGAATGTCTGCCTTCCGCGCAGGACTGGTGGATCATAATTTTCTACTTCCCATTCACTGCTGGCCAAAATCAACACTCGCGGCCTCGAATTGTCCGCCCCTGCGGATTCGAATCGTCAGCCCGCGAATTATTTCCAATGTTTTGCTTGCCCGGCTCTGAACTGACCCCCGCCCCCCCGCCCTGAATTGTCAGCCCGCGCCCCCCCTGGGCCTCAGCTCAACCTAAGATTGTCCGCCCTCCGTCTGCCTGCCCCGCCCCTCCGCTATTGCGGTGGCGCTAAGGGCCCGCGAAACAATGTATTGCATCGCCCGCCCCAAAAATTGTTTCAATCGATCGCTCCCATTGCCCTTAGGTCGGGTCTGTCCCTCTACAGAAGTATTTGGGGCGAAACATTCAGAATACACAAAACATACCCAAACAATGCCCAACGATACGCAAACATAAACGCCCCCATATTTGTTTGTGAATATGTCGGAATATTCCTCCTGTAGAGAGACGCGCCCGACTTAACCCTGCCCCCCCATACGCGTGGCCGAGGATGGACAACCGACACGACGTTAGAAACCCACCGTCCCCTCCAGTCGGCCCTGGACAGCCAAAGCCTTTCCACGTGCACGTTCCGACCGTAATCCTAGCTTCGGGCATGTCTCCTTACACGCCGATACTGGGCGAAAACATTAGAACAGTCAACAAGATACCCCAAAATACTGTTGAAGCGGTTAATATTACAGTAATAATTCCCTGAACAATTTTTCCGGTAATGTAATGGGCGTGCGTGACTTTCTGGTTGGATTTGTTTGTTCAGGAAGGTGGGTGGATTCTAGAAGGGAATTAACAGGAGTTGGGGAGGATTTGGGAATTGGGGGGGGTTACAAAGGAAAGAGCAGGAGTTGGGAAGTTGGGACCCGGGGATGATTCTACAAAGGAAAGAGCAGGAGTTGGGGGGGATTCTGGAATTGGGGAGGATTCTACAAAAGGAAAAAAGGAGGAGTTGGGGAGGATTTGGGAATTGGGGAGGATTCTACAAAGGAAAAGGAGGAGTTGGGGAGGATTTGGGAATGGGGAGGGGTTCTACAAAGGAAAAATGAGGAGTTGGGGAGGATTTGGGAAGTGGGGAGGATTCTACAAAGGAAAAAGGAAGGGTTGGGGAGGATTTGGGAATTGGGGAGGATTCTACAAACGGGAAGAGTTGGGGAGGATTCTACAAAGGAAAAAGGAAAAAGGATGAGTTGGGGGGGGATTTTGGAATTGGAAATGATTCTACAAAGGAAAAAAATAGAGTTGGGGAGGAATTTGGAATTGGGGAGGATTCTACAAAGCAAAAAAGAGGAGTTGAGGAGGATTTGGGAATTGGGGGGAGGGGGGGCTTCTACAAAAGAAAAAGGAGGAGTTGGGGAGGATTTTGGAATTGGGGAGGATTCTACAAAGGAAAAAGGAGGAGTTGGGGAGGATTTTGGAATTGGGGAGGATTCTACACAGGAAAAAAAAGAGCTGGGGAGGATTGAGGAATTGGGGATGATTCTACAAAAGGAAAAAGGAGGAGTTGGGGAGGATTTGGGAATTGGGGTGGATTCTACAAAGGAAAAAGGAGGAGTTGGGGAGGATTTTTGGCATTGGGGAGGATTCTACAAAGGAAACAGGATGAGTTGGGGAGGATTTGGGAATTGGGAAGGATTCCACAAAGGAAAAAGGAGGAGTTGGGGAGGATTTGGGACTTGGGGAGGATTCTACAAAGGAAAAAAATGGAGTTGGGGAGGATTTGGGAATTGGGGAGGATTCCACAGGAAAAAAGAGGAGTTTGGGGGGGATTTGGGAATTGGGGAGGTTTCTACAAAGGAAAAAGGAAGAGTTGGGGAGGATTTGGGACTTGGGAGTATTCTACAACGGAAAAAGAAGCTGGGGAGGATTTGGGAATTGGGGAGGATTCTACAAACGAAAAAGGAAGAGTTGGGGAGGATTTGGGAATTGGGGAGGATTCTACACAGGAAGAAGGAAGAGTTGGGGAGGATTTGGGACCTGGGGAGGATTCTACAAAGGAAAAAGGAGGAGTTGGGGAGGATTTGGTAATTGGGGAGGATTCTACAAAAGAGAAAGGAGAAGTTGGGGATGCTTTGGGAATTGGGGAGGATTCTACACAGGAAAAAGGATGAGTTGGGGAGGATTTGGGAAGTGGGGAAAATTCTACAAAGGAGAAAGGGGAGTTGGTGAGGAATTTGGAATTGGGGAGCGTTCTACAAAAGAACAAGGAGGAGTTGGGGAAGATTTGGGAATTGGGGCGGATTCTACAACGGAAAAAAGATGGAGTTGGGGAGGATTTGGGAATTGGGGAGGATTCCACAGGAAAAAGAGGAGTTTGGGCGGGATTTGGGAATTTGGGGAGGATTCTACAAAAGAGAAAGAAGGAGTTGGGGAGGATTTTGGAATCAGGTGAGGATTCCACAAAGGAAATAGGATGAGTTGAGGGAATTCTTTGGGAATTGGGGAGGATTCTACAAAGGAAAAAAGATGAGTTGGGGAGGATTTGGGAATTGGGGAGGATTCTACAAAGGAAAAAGGAACAGTTGGGGAGGATTTTGGAATTGGAGGGGGAATCTTCAAAGGGAAAAAAAAAGAGTTGAAGATGATTTGGGAATTGTGGCGGATTCTACAAAGGAAAAAGGAAGAGCTGATGAGGATTTGGGAATTGGGGAGGGTTCTACAAAGGAAAAAAGAGGAGTTGGTGAGGATTTGGGAATTGGGGAGGGTTCTACCGAGGAAAAAGGAGGAGTTGGGGGGGATTCGGGAATTTGGGAGGATTCTACAAAAGGGAAGAGGAGGAGTTGGGGAGGATCTGGGTATTTGGGGAGGATTCTACAAAGGAAAAAAACAATTGGGGAGGATTTTGGAATTGGGGAGGATTCTACAAAGAAAAAGACGGAGTTGGGGAGGATTTGGAAACTGAGGAGGATTCTACAAAGGAAAAAGACAGAGTTGGGGAGGATTTGGGAATTGGGGAGGATTCTACAAAGGAAAAAGGAAGAGTTAAGGGAGGATTTGGAAATTAGGGAGGATTCTACAATGGAAAAAATGGTAAGATGGGGAGGATTTGGGAATTGGGGAGGATTCTACAAATGGGAGAAGGATGAGTTGGGGAGGATTTGGGGATTGTGGAAGATTCAACAAACGAAAAAAGATGAGTTGGAGAGGATTTGGGAATTGGGGAGGATTCTAAAAAAGGAAAAAGGATGAGTTAGGGAGGATTTGGGAATTGGGGAGGATTCTACACAGGAAAACGACGGAGTTGGGGGGGATTTGGGAATTGGGGAGGATTCCACAAAAGGAAAAAAGGTGTGTTGGGGAGGATTTGGGAATTGGTGAGGATTCTACAAAAGGAAAATGAATAGTTGGGGAGAATTTGGGAATTGGGGAGGATTCTACACATGAAAAAAGAAGAGTTGAGAATGATTTGGGAATTGAGACGGATTCTACAAAGGAAAGAGGAGGAGCTGGGGGGGATTTGGGAATTGGGGAGGATTCTACAACGGAAAAAGGAGGAGTTGGGGAGGATTTGGGAATTGGGGAGGGTTCTACCAAGGAAAAAGGAGGAGTTGGGAAGGATTTGGGAATTGGTGAGGATTCTACAAAGGAAAAAGGAAGAGTTGGGGAGGATCTGAGTATGTGGGGGAGATTCTACAACGAAAAAAAAAAACGAGTTGGGGAGGATTTGGGAATTGTGGAGGATCCTACAAATGAAAAAGAGGGAGTTGGGGAGGATGTGGGAATTGGGGAAGATTCTACAGAAAGGAGAAAGAAGAGGTGGGGATGATCTGGGAATTGGGGATTATTCTACCAAGGAAAAAATAGGAGTTGGGGGGGATTTGGGGATTGGGGAGGATTCTATAAAAGGAAAAATGAGGAGTTGGGGAGGATTCGGGAATTGGGGAGGATTCTACAAAGGAATAAAGGAATAGTTGGGGAGGATTTGGGAAATGATGAGGATTCTACAAAGGAGAAAGGAGGAGTTGGGGAGGATTCGGGAATCGGGGAGGATTCCACAACGGAAACAGGATGTGTTGGGGAGGATTTGGGAATTTGGGCGGATTTTACAAAGGAGAAAGGAAGAGTTGGGGAGGAGTTTGGAATTGGGGAGGATTCTACAAAGGAGCAAGGAGGAGTTGGGGAGGATTTGGAATGTGCTGAGGATTCTACAAAAAAGGAAAAAGGACGAGTTGGGGAGGATTTGGGAATTGGGGAGGATTCTACAAAGGAAAAAAATGTTGTGGGGAGGATTTGGGAATTGGTGAGGATTCTACAAAGGAAAAAGGAGGAGTTGGGGAGGATTTGGGAAGTGGGGAGGATTCTACAAAAGGGAAAAAAAAGAGTTGGGGAGGATTTTGGACATTGGGGATGATTCTACAAACGAAAAAGGATGAGTTGGGGAGGATTTTGGAATTTGGTGAGGATTCTACAAAGGAACAAAATAGGAGTTGGGCAGGACTTGGGAATTGAGGAGGGTTCCACAAAGAAAAAAAAGGAGGAGTTGGGGAGGATTTGGGAATTGGGTGAGGATTCTACAAAGGAAAAAAGAGGAGTTGGGGAGGATTTGGGAATTGGGGAAGATTTTACAAAGGAAAAAATGTGTTGGAGAGGATTTGGGAATTGGGGAGGATTCTACAAAGGAAAAAAGGAGGAGTTGGGGAGGATTTGGGAATTGGGGAGGATTCTACAAAGGAAAAATGAAGAGGGATGATTTGGGAATTGCGGGTGATTCTACAAAAGGAAAATGAAGGAGTTGAGGAAGAGTTGGTGAGGATTTGGGCCTTGGGGAGGAATCTACAAAGGAAAAAGGAGGAGTTGTGGAAGATTTGGGCAGTGGGGAGGATTTTACAAAAGAGAACGGAGGAGTTGGGGATGATTTGGGGATTGGCGATCCTACAAATGAAAAAGACGGAGTTGGGGAGGATTTGGGAATTGAGGAGGGTTCTACAAAGGAGAAAGGGGAGTTTGGGAGGATTTGGCAATTGGTGAGGGTTCTACAAAGGAAAACGGATAAGTTGGGGAGGATTTTGGAATTGGGGAGGATTCTACAAAGGAAAAAGGATGAGTTGGGGAGGATTTGGGAATTGGTGATTTTACAAAGGAAAACAGAGAAGTCGGGGGGATTTGGGGATTTGGGGAGGATTCTACGAAAGGAAAAAAGGATGAGTTGGGGAGGATTTGGGAATTGGGGAGGATTCTACAAAGGAAAAAGGAGGAGTCGGGGAGGATTTGGGAATTGGGTGGGATTCTACAGAAAGGAAAAAGGAGGAGTTGGGGAGGATTGGTGAGGATTCTACAAAGGAAAAAGGAGGAGTTGGGGAGGATTTGGGGATTGGAGAGGATTCTACAAAGGAAAAAGAACGAGTTGGGGGGATTTGGAAATTGAGGGAGGATTCTACAACGGAAAAAGGATGGGTTGGGGAGGATTTGGGAATTGGGGAGGATTCTACAAAGGACAAAGGAGGAGTTGAGGAGGATTTGGGAATTGTGGGGGGTTCTACAAGGGAAAAATGATGAATTGGGGAGGATCTGGGAATTGGGGAGGATTCTACAAAGGAAAAAGGAAAGAGTTGGAGAGGATGTAGGAATTTGGAAAGGATTCGACAAAAGGAAAAAAGGAGGAGTTGGGCAGAATTTGGGAATTGGGGAGGATTCTATAAAGGGAAAAGGAGGAGTTGGTGAGGATTTGGGAATCGGGGAGGGTGCTACCAAGGAAACAGGATGAGTAGGAGAGGATTTGGGAAGTGGTGAGGATTTTACAACGGGAAAACGCGGAGTTAGGGAGGATTTGGGAATTGGGGAGGATTCTACAAAGGAAAAAAAACGAGTTGGGGAGGATTTTGGAATTGGGCAGGATTCTACAGAGGAAAAAAGAGGAGTTGGGGAGGATTTGGGAATTGGGGAGGATTCTACAAAGGAAAAATGATGAGTTGGGGAGGGTTTTGGAATTTGGGGAGGATTCTACAACGGGAAAAAGGAGGATTTGGGGAGAATGTGATAATTGGGGAGGGTTCTACAAAAGAAAAAAGAATGAGTTGGGGAGGATTTTGGAATTGGGGAAGATTCTACAAAGGAAAAAAGGAGGAGTTGGGGAGGATTTGGGAATTGGTGAGGATTCTACAAAGGCAAACTGATGATTTGGGGAGGATTTGGGAATTGGGGAGGAATCTACAAAGTAAAAAGGAGGAGTTGGGGAGGATTTGGGAATTGGGGAGGATTCTACAAAGGAAAAAGGAGGAGTTGGTGATGATTTTGGAATTGAGGATGATTCTACAAAAGGAAAAAAAAGGAGTTGAGGATGATTTGGGAATTGAGGAGGATTCTACAAGAAGGAAAAAGGAGGAGTTGGGGAGGATGTGGGAATTGGGGAGGATTCCACAAAGGAAAAAGGATGAGTTGGGGAGGATTTGGGAATTGGGGAGGGTTCTACCAAGGAAAAAGGAGTTGGGGAGGATTTGGGAATTTGGGAGGATTCTACAAAGGGAAAAAGGAAGAGTTGGGGAGGATCTGGGTATTTGGGGAGGATTCTACAAAGGAAAAAAGAGGAGTTGGTGAGGATCTGGGAATTGGGGAGGATTCTACAAAGGAAAAGGAGGTGTTGGGGAGGATTTGGGAATTGGGGGGGATTCTACAAATGAAAAAGGATGAGTTGGGGAAGATTTTGAAATTGTGGAGGATTCTACAAAAAGGAAAAAGGAGGAGTTGGGGAGGATTTGGGAATGGATGAGGATTCTACAAAGGAAAAAGGAGGAGTTGGGGAGGATTTGGGAATTGGGGAGGATTCTTACAAAGGAATAAAGAAAGAGTTGGGGAGGATTTGGGAATTGGGGAGGGTTCTATAAAAGGAAAAAGGAGGAGTTGGGGAGGATTCGGGAATCGGGGAGGATTCTACAAAGGAACAAGGAGGAGTTGGGGAGGATTGGGGAATTGGGGAGGATTCCACAAAGGAAAAAGGAGGAGTTGTGGAGGATTTGGAGATTGGTGAAGGGTCTACAAAGGAAAAAAAAGGAGTTGGGGAGGATTTGGGAATTGGGGAGGATTCTACAAAAGGAAAAAGGAGGAGTTGGGGAGGATTTTGGAATTGGGGAGGATTCTACAGGAAGGAAAAAGAATGAGTTGGGGAAGATGTTTTGGCATTGGGGAGGATTCTACAAACGAAACAGGATGAGTTGACGAGGATGTGGGAATTGGGGAGGATTCTACAAAAGGAAAAAGGAGGAGTTGGGGAGGATTTTGGAATTGGGAAGGATTCTACAGGAAGGAAAAAGGATGAGTTGGGGAAGATGTTTTGGCATTGGGGAGGATTCTACAAACGAAACAGGATGAGTTGACGAGGATGTGGGAATTGGGGAGGATTCTACAAAGGAAAAAGGAGGAGTTGGGGAGGATTTGGGAATTGGGGAGGATTCCACAGAGGAAAAAAAGAGGAGTTGGGGAGGATCTGGGAATTGGGGAGGGTTCTACAAAGGGAAAAGAGGGAGTTAGGGGAGGATTTGGGAATTGGGGAGGATTCCACAAAGGGGAAAAAAAGAAGTTTGGGAGGATTTGGGGAATTGGGGAGGATTCCACAAATGAAAAAAGATGAGTTGGGGATGATTTGGGAATCGGGGAGGATTCTACAAAGGAAAAAGGAGGAGCTGGGGAGCATTTGGGAATTGGGCTGGGATTCCACAAAGGAAAAAAGAGGGGAGGAGTTGGGAATTGGGGAGGATTCTACAAAGGAAAAATGAGGAGTTGGGGAGGATTTGGGAATTGGGGAGAATTCTACAAATGAAAAAGGAGGAGTTTGGGAGGATTTCGGAATTGGGGGAGATTCTACAAAGGAAAAAGGATGAGTTGGGGAGGATTTGGGAATTGGGGAGGACTCTTCAAAGGGAAACGGAGGAGTTGGGGAGGATTTGGACATTGGGGAGGGTTCCACAAAGGAAAAAGGAGGAGTTGGGGATGAATTTTTTGCAGTGGGGAGGACGCCCAACAGGGCCCAAAGAGGCGAAACAATAAGCCCCAAGAGAGAACCCCGAGAGGCCCCAAAGAAGCCCCAGACGTGCCCCAAGAAGCCTCAAAACTGCCTCCAAGTGGCCCCCGAGAGGCCCCCCCCCGTCGGGCCAACAATCGGGACAGCCACCCGGGACAACCATCGGGACAACCGTCGGGGCAACCATCGGGACAACCATCGGGACAACCATCGGGACAACCGTCGGGACAACCATCGGGGCAACCATCGGGACAACCATCGGGACAACCATCGGGGCAACCATCGGGGCAACCATCGGGATAACAATCGGGGGGGCTCGGGGCCTCCAGGGTCTTCCTCCCCCTCCCTCTCTCGCCCCTTTCCCCCTCTCCTTCTTCCTCCCCCACCCTCTCTCGCTCTCTTTCTGCTTCCTCGCCCCACCGCTACTTGTCAATGCGTGGCTCTACATGAATCATATTGTCGTCCGCACGCTGTGCGTTTGTGTCCCCGCCGTCCCCCTCGCTGTTCCGCGCGCGTGCCCCGTGGGTGCTGTGTCGTGTCGGTTGGTGCCGTGCCGTGTTCGTTTTGTGGCTGCCGTGTGGTGCCGTGTCTCTTTCTGGTGCCGTGCTGTGTTGTCGCCGTGGTGGGCTGCTGCCGCTCCGTGCCGTGCCGTGTCGTGGGTGCTGTGCCGTGTCGTGGTTGCCGTCGTCGCGGCTTGCCGCCGCCGCGGCGTGCTGTGCCGTGCCGCGTCGCACCGCGCCGTCGGGCCCCTTGGCCTTTTGCGGACAAGGCAGCTGGATATGAGATTTTTGTCATATCCTGGTGGGCCCGCCCGCAGTGTGAGGCCCAGGAAGCATGGTTACCTCTATTGCCAGGGTGCGTCCTCGATTGCCGCCGGCCGTCGGCCAGGCAGCCCGCTGCCAGCCCGGGAGGGGGTGAGCGACGACGACGGGGTATGGGCCGGATGCCCCCAGAGGTCTCCTCACAGAGGCCTCGGGAGAGCCCCCCGGGGGCCTCCGCAGGCCCCCCGAGGCCCAGGGACGATGGTTGTGAATCCCTCAACTCCTCCTTTTTCTTTTGTAGAATCCTCCACAATTCCCAAATCATCCCCAACTCCTCCTCTTTCTTTTGTAGAATCCTCCCCAATTCCCAAATCCTCCCCAACTGTTCTTTTTTCCTTTGTAGAACCCTCCCCAATTCCAAAATCCCCCCCAACTCCTCTTTTTTGCTGTGTAGAGTCCTCCCCAATTCCCAAATCCTCCCCAACTCCCTCTTTTTCCTTTGTAGAATCCTCCACAATTCCCAAATCCTCCCTAACTCATCCTTTTTCCTTTGTGGAACCCCCCTCAATTCCCAAATCCTCCCCAACTCCTCCTTTTTCCTTTGTAGAATCCTCCCCAATTCCCAAATCCTCCCCAACTCCTCCTTTTTCCTTTTATAGAACCCTCCCCAATTCCCAAATCCTCCCCAACTCTTTCTTTATTCCTTTTGTAGAATCCTCCCCAATTCCCAAATCCTCCCCAACTCCTCCTTTTTTGCTTTGTGGAATCCTCCCCAATTCCCAAATCCTCCCCAACTCCTCCTTTTTCCTTCTGTAGAATCCCCCCCAATTCCCACACACTCCCCAACTCCTCCTTTTCCTTTGTAGAATCCTCCCCAATGCCCAAAACCCTCCCCAACTCCCCTTTTTTCCTTTGTAGAATCCTCCCCAATTCCCAAATCCTCCCCAACTCCTCTTTTTTTTTTTTCCTTTTGTAGAACCCTCCCCAATTCCCCAATCCTCCCCAACTCATCTTTCTTTTTCCTTTCTGTAGAATCCTCCACAATTCCCAAATCCTCCCCAACTCCTCCTTTTTCCTTTGAAGAATCCCCCCCAAATTCCAAAATCCTCCGCAACTCCTCCTTGTTCCTTTGTAGAATCCTCCCCAATTCCCAAATCCTCCCCAACTCTTCCTTTTTCCTTTGTAGAATCCTCCACAATTCCAAAATCTTCCCCAACTCATCCTTTTTCATTTGTAGAATCCTCCCCAATTCCCGAATCCTCCCCAACTCCTCCTTTTTCCTTTGTAGAATCCTCACCAGTTCCCAAATCCTCTCCAACTCTTCTTTTTTTCCTTTGTAGAATCCTCCGCAATTCCAAAATCCTCCTCAACTCATCCTTCTTCCTTTGTAGAATCCTCCCCAATTCCCCAAATCCTCCCCAACTCCTCCTTTCTCCTTTGTAGAATCCTCCCAATTCCGAAATCCTCCCCAAACTCCTCCTTTTTCCTTTGTAGAATCCTCCCCGATTCCCAGATCCTCCCCAACTCCTCATTTTTCCTGTGTAGAATCCTCCCCAATTCCCAAATCCTCCCAATTCCTCCTTTTTCCTTTGTAGGATCCTCCCCAATTCCCAAATCCTCCCCAACTATTCCTTTTTCCCGTGTAGAAGCCTCCCCAATTCCCAAAATCCTCCCCAACTCCTCCTTTTTCCTGTGTAGAATCCTCCCCAATTCCCAAATCTCCCCAACTCCTCCTTTTTCCTTTGTAGAACCCTCCCCAATTCCCAAATCCTCCCCAACTCCCCTTTCTCCTTTGTAGAATCCTCCACAAATTCCCAAATCCTCCCCAACTCCTCCTTTTTCCTTTGTAGAATCCTCCACAATTCCCAAATCCTCCCCAACTCCCCCTTTTTCCTTTTGTAGAATCCTCCCCAATTCCCAAATCCTCCCCAACTATTCCTTTTTCCGTTTGTAGAATCCTCCCCAATTCCCAAATCCTCCCCAACTCATCATTTTTCCTTTGTAGAATCCTCACCAATTCCCAAATCCCCCCAACTCCCTCTTTTTCCTTTTGTAGAATCCTCCACAATTCCAAAATCCTCATTTTCCTTTGTAGAATCCCCCCCCAATTCCCAAAATGCCCCCAACTCATCCTTTTTCGTTTGTAGAATCCTCCCCAATTCCCAAATCCTCCCGATCACATCCTTTTTCCTTTGTAGAATCCTCCCCAATTCCCAGATCCTCCCCAACTCTTCCTTTTTCCCTTGTAGAATCCTCACCAATTCCCAAATCCTCCCCAACTCCTCCATTCTCCTTTGTAGAATCCTCCCCAATTCCCAAATCCTCCCCAACTCTTCCTTCTTCCTTTGTAGAATCCTCCTCAATTCCCAAATCCTCCCCAACTCTTCTTTTTTCATGTGTAGAATCCTTCCCAATTCCCAAATCCTCCCAAACCCCTTTTTTTCCGTTTGTAGAATCCTCCCCAAATACCCAGATCCTCCCCAACACCTCCTTTTTTTTTTTCTTTTCGTAGAATCATCAAAATTCCCAAATCTTCCCCAACTCTTCCCTTTTCCGTGGTAGAACTCACCCCAATTCCCAAATCCTCCCCAACTCATCCTTTTTCCTTTGTAGAATCCTCCACAATTCCCAAATCCTCCCCAGCTCCTCCTTTTTCGTTTGTAGAACCCTCCCCAATTCCAAAATCATCCTCAACTCCTCTTTTTTCCTTTGTAGAATCCTCCCCAATTCCCAAATCTTCCCCAACTCATCGTTTCTCCTCTGTGTAATCCTCCCCAATTCCAAAATCCTCCCCACCTCCTCTTATTTTCCTTTGTGGAATCCTCCCCAGTTCCCAAATCCTCCCCAAATCATCATTTTTCCTTTGTAGAATCCTCACCATTTCCCGAATCCTCCCCAACTCCTCCTTTTTCCTTTGTAGAACCCTCCCCAATTCCCAGATCCCTTTCAAATCCTATTTTCTCATTTGTAGAATCCTCCACAATTCCAAAATTCTCCCAAACTCATCCTTTTTTCCTTTGTAGAATCCTCCCCAATTCCAAAATCCTCTCCAACTCATCCTTTTCCTTTGTAGAATCCTCCCCAATTCCAAAATCCTCCCCAACTCCCCCTTTTCCTCTGTAAAATCCTCCCCAATTCCCAGATCCTCCCCAACTCCTCCTTTTTCCTTCGTAGCATCCTCCCCAATTCCCAAATCCTCCCCAACTCTTCCTTTTTTCCTTTGAAGAATCCTCCCCATTCCTAAATCCTCCCCAACTCCTCCTTTTTCCTCTGTAGAATCCTCCCCAATTCCGAAGTCCTCCCCAACTCCTCCTTTTCCCTTTGTAGAATCCTCACCAATTCCCAAATCCTCCCCAACTTGTCCTTTTTCCTTTGTAGAATCCTCCCCAATTCCAAACTCCTCCCCAACTCCTCCTTTTTTTTCCTTTGTAGAATCCTCCCCAATGCCAAGCAATCCGCCCCAACTCATCCTTTTTCCTTTGTAGAATCCTCCCCAATTCCAAAAATTCTCCCCAACTCTCTCTTTTTCCTTTTGTAGAACCCCTCCCCCAATTCCCAAATCCTCACCAACTCCCTCTTCTTCCTTTGAAGAATCCTCCCCAATTCCCAAATCCTCCCCAACTCCTCCTTTCTCCTTTGTAGAATCCTCCCCAATTCCAAAATCCCCCCCAACTCCTCCTTTTTCCTTTGTAGAACCCTCCCAAATTCCCAAATCCTCCCCAACTCCTCCTGTTTCCTTTGTAGAATCCTTCCCAATTCCCAAATCCTCCCCAACTCCTCCATTCTCCTTTGTAGAATCCTTCCAAATTCCCAAATCCTCCCCAACTCCTCTTTTTTCTTTTGTAGAATCCTCCCCAATTCCCAAATCCTCCCCAACTCCTCCTTTTTCCTTTTGTAGAATCCCCAATCCATTCCCAAATCCTCCCCAACTCCTCCTTTTTCCTCTGTAGAATCCTCCCCAATTCCCAAATCTTTCCCAACTCCTCCTTTTTCCTTTGTAGAACCCTCCCCAATCCCCAAAAATTCCCCTTTCTCCTTTGTGGAATCCCCCCCAATTCCCAAATCCTCCCCAACTCCTCCTTTTTCCTTTGTAGAAGCCTCCCCAAATCCCAAATCCTCCCCAACTCCTCCTTTTCTTTTGTTGAATCCTCCCCAATTCCCAAATCCTCCCCAACTCCTCCTTTTTCCTTTGTAGAATCCTCCCCAATTCCCAAATCCTCCCCAACTCCTCCTTTTTCCTGTGAAGAATCCCCCCCAAGTCCCAAATCCTCCCCAACTCCCTCCTTTTCCTTTGTAGAATCCTCCCCAATTCCCAAATTCTCCCCAACTCTTCCTTTATCCTTTGTAGAATCCTCCCCAATTCCCAAATCCTCCCCAACTCTTCCTTTTTCCTTTGTAGAATCCCCCACAATTCCCAAATCCTCCCCAACTCCCTACTTTTCCTTTGTAGAATCCTCCCCAATTACCAAATCCTCCCCAACTGCTGCTCATAATTTCTGTAGAATCCTAATCGTGAAATTCCCTCCAACCCCGCTGACGTCATTACAGGGCGCAAAAATAATTATCGAAACGATTTTTCCGGTAATGTAATGTTTTTTGCCCCTGCAGTAGTCAAACCATCCTAAACACATCGTCCCCGAACTATTTGTTTACTATTTTGGAATGTTCCTCCTGGAATATGACATGCCCGATTTAACCGTAATCTCGAGGCGGGCCTGGCCGCGGCGACGAGAAGCCTCCTGCAGGCCCGAATGCTGCAACGTCTCGAAACTCTGATGGGGGTGCCGTGGCACGCGCAACATACCTCGCGATCGTCGCGCACTCGGCTGGCGGCTGCTCTGGCTCCCGAGAGTTGTCGATGGCGGCCAATGCTTATGCTGAAACTCGGGTGCTTCATATGTGGTGGGAGGGCGGGTGGGAATGAACGAGACGGCCGTGACCCAGAGAGGAAAATCAAATCTCATTATTAATGCACACGCCCTCCCACAACTGACTGGGGTCAAACCCAGAACCGCGACCACACCCCAGCAATCATTGACGCTTCGCGTAACCCCACCAACTTCCGTAGCCCTTTTGGCTCAGCCAGCACCGCGCGCCCGTGGGTGCAGCCTGGGGGGCTGCGAGGCGCAGGTAGGATGGCTGCGGCGGCGCCATCGGCCGCCGAAGGGACGGCGGCCAACGGCGCCGACCCCCTCTCCCGCCATCAGCTACATTGCCGCGATCACTTCGTGCGGGAAGGGCGATCAGTACCTACGCGCACCTGGCGACCGCGGCTCCGGGCAGTGGGTACGTGGACAGACGGCAGTGGCAGCACGGTAGGAGTAGGGAATGACCAGCGCCACCCAAAACTGCAGCGCCACCACCGCGACCAGCATCACGACCAGCGCCACGACCAACACTCCGATCAGCACAACGACCAGCACAACGGCCAGCACTCCGACCAGCACAACGACCAGCACAACGACCAGCACTCCGGCGAGCACAGCGACCAGCGCCACGTCCCCGACCAGCACAACGAACAGCACCACGACCAGCACCACGACCAGCACTCCGACCAGCACAGCGGCCAACAACTCCGACCAGCGCAACGACCGGCACAACGACCAGCACCACGACCGGCGCACCGACCACCACAGCGACCAGCACTCCGACCACAACGACCAGCACAGCGACCAGCGCAACGACCAGCACTCCGAACAGCACAACGACCAGCACAACTGCCTGCACAACGACCAGGGCAACTACCAGGATCACGACCAGCACAACGACCAGCACCACGACCAGCACCACGACCAGCACCACGACAAGCACCACGACCAGCACAGCGGCCAGCACTCCGACCAGCACCACGACCAGCGCAACGACCAGCACCACGACCAGCGCAACAACCAACACAGCTACCACCACAACGACCAGCACTCCGACCAGAACAACGACCAGCGCCACGACCAGCACCACGACCAGCACCACGACCAGCACAGCGACCAGCACAGCGACCACTACAACGAGCAGCGCCACGACCAGCACTCCGACCAGCACTCCGACCAGCGCAACGACCACCACAACGACCAGCACTCCGACCAGCACAACGACGAGCTCCACGACCAGCACTCCGACCAGCACCACGACCAGCACTCCGACCAGCAACACGACCAACACTCCGACCAGCACCACGACCAGCGCACAGACCAGCACAACGACCAGCGCCACGACCAGCATAACGACCAGCACTCCGACCAGCACAGCGACCACCACAACGACCAGCACCACCACCAGCACCACGACGAGCACCACGACCAGCACCACGACCTGCACCACGACCAACGCCACGACCAGCACACCGACCAGCACACCCACCACCGCAACGACAAGCACTACGTCCAGCACAACGACCAGCACAGCGACCAGCACCCCGACCAGCACTCCGACCAGCCTTGCTGCGTCATCTCGCGCACGCGCCTCCGACGTTGGCAGCGACGCATGCACATCGAGGCCTTGCGCGGGCGTCTGCAGATCGAGTCCGCGAGGCGGTTGCGGGCCGAGGAGCAATGCCGAGCACTGACGGCGGCCCCTGGCGGGACTACGGCCCGCGAGCGTGCCGTCCTGGCGGGCCACCGCTTGCATACGGCAGCATGCCGCCACACAGGCGCAAGTGATCACCACGGCCCCGTGGCGCTTCGGCGCGCAGGATGGTTCAGCCCTGCTGCCCGGGAGACGCTCCTACGCGCCGCCGTAGGCAGACACCACGGGCTTGCCGACATGTCAGACGAGGAGTTTGCGGCCCTCTCCGCGCCGGCGCTGCGAGCCGCACAGCGAGACGCGCGCCGCCTGGATCGATGCGCTTCGCCAGGCGAGCCCTGGCACAGTGCTGCGCCTCTCGCTGAAGCGGCCGGGGACTTTCCAGGGCGCCGCGCGGCTGCGGTGTTGCGGGTGCAGACAGCGTGGCGGAGACACGCGAGTGTTCGCCGTTCTCCTTTGGTCGCCAACCTGCGCTGCCAACGCCGCACCGACCAGCAGCCTTCCGACCAGCATCAGCACAACGACCAGCACAACGACAAGCACAACGACAAGCACAACGACGAGCTCCACGACCAGCACTCCGACAAGCACCAAGACCAGCAAAGCACTCCGACCAGCAACACGACCACAACGACCAGCACCACGACCAGCGCCACGACCAGCACAAACACCAGCACAACGACCAGCACTCCGACCAGCGCAACCACCAAGACCACCTCCAGCACCACGACCAGCGCCACGACCACCACTCCGACCAGCGCCACTCAGACGCGACTTCTCCCGAGACCCCCGACGGACCACAGCGCTGCTGGGCCGACTCCCACGTTGGCCAGCCCCCCAGCTTTGGAACGTGGCGGGACGGCGATTGGGCAGGACGCGCGGCTGCAGCAGTGCTCCGGCTCCAACGTGCGTGGAAAAGAGTCGCTAGGCAGCGCGCCATGCTGAAGCTTCTCCCAGGCCTCGCTGCCCGTCTGGCGCCCAGTGCCCCTCGCCTGGTGGCCACGGCAGCTGTGCGCCGACAGAGGGGCGCACGGGTGCCCTGCCGATTCGGCTCCGCATGCCCATGGCACCGTATTCGCAGGTGTCTTTTCGCGCACGACGCATCTGGTGAGGCCTTAGCGCCAGCAGTGCAATTGGACGCCCTCCCCAGAGTACAGGCGAAGTATGTTGTGACCGAGGGCGACACCACCACGGACATCGAGGCAATCTTCGGAGCCGCTGCGAGGGACGTGAACTGCCACGAGGTCATTGTGCAAGACCCTTACTTGTGTAATGTTCGGAGGTGTTCTCCGATTGGGGAAGCATTCGACCGTTGCGGTCCCGAGGAGGCTGCAGCGATGTGCGAGACCCACGATCTGATTGCCTGCACAGGGCTCCCGTTGCTCGACGAGCTCACCAGGGTCCTCCACGAGGCAGCCCCTCGCTTTAGCCGCCTCGTTCTCGTGACCCGAGGGCGGCTGCGCCACGACGTGTGTGTGACCCCGCTGTTGACTACGTGGCTGCATGGGTACAATGGCGCATGGGGCGGCAAGGGCATTACTGCCGCGCTGTGCACAGAACCGAAGGTCCACACCAGGCGGTCTCTTCACGGCCTGCTGGGGACGACGGACGTTTGCGTCGAGTGGGGGCTCGATTACTTCGCCGACTAGCGTCTCTCTGGCGGCACCCGCGTCGCGCGCCGCACGGAGGTCCTCGTCCTCACGAGCGACGTCCCGAGGCCGCCAGATGCGGACACCACTCCGCCCCAGCAGGTGCCGCCGGAGCTCCCGGCCCCCGCCGACCCTGGGCTCCGCTTGGAAATCGACGTGCCAGGGCTGGGCGCGTGGCCCTCACACGATCAGCATGCTTTCGGGCGTGAACTGGTTGTGCTGAGCGAGCGCTTCCAAGCCCGCGCGTGGATCTCCAGCCCAAGCACGTGCGCTGTGCAGGCAGCGGCGGAGGAGGTCTTGAGGGCTGCACGGAAAGAGCTCGCGCGAGTGGTCGCTTGGTGGGTCAGGGCCGGTCGGGGCACGGCCGCGGCACCTGGCAACCAGAGTCGAAGGCGGCAGGGGAAGAAGGCGGCGCGAGCAGTCAGTGCCGCGCGCAGCTTGGGACAAACGTCATCAGCTACTCCGTCGAGTCATGCGATGCGAGAAGAGCCGACAGTGGCAGCAGACATGGGGGCGGGGAGCGGCGGCGGCAGTGGCAGCGCGCCGGGGCCTGGAGGAGGAGAAGGAGAAGGGAGGGACAGCAGTGGCGGCGCGACGGGGGCGACTGGGAGGGACGGCAGTGGCGGCGAACCTGTAGGAGGAGAGAGGGAAGGCAGTGGAGGTGGAGAAGGAGTGGCACGGCGGGGAGCGATGGAGGGCAGTGGAGGTGGAGAAGGAGGTGGAGGAGACACGGTGGGAGGAGCGGGGACAGACGGCAGTGGGGGCGCGGACACGACGGCCAGCAGCGGCGAATGCGCGTGGACATGTTTCCCGTGCGTTGGGGCGGCTGCCGATCTCGCCTTATGGCCACTGCGGCGGAGCGGGGCGCGCGAGGCGTGCTCCTCGTGTGGCAGATGGGATGCGGCAGTCCTCCTCGCCAGGGCGCCGCGTGGGGCTGGCGCCGCTCTTCGAGATGGTGGCGACGCTGGAGGTCAGGCTCGCGCGAGAGAAGGGCGGGCAGTGGCAGCCGGCCCTGGCGCTGCCCAGCGAGATGGAAAGGAGTCTGGCGCCGAGCCTCATTCGCGACAACGGCAGGTTGTGGCAGCCGGCCCTGGCGCTGCTCAGCAAAATGTTGGTTGCGAAGCTGGAGAGCAGGCTCGCGTTCGAGAAGGGCGGGCAGTGGCAGCTGGCCCTGGCGCTTCTCAGCGAGATGGCGGCGATGATGGAACCCAACCTCATGCGCGAGAGTGGCGGGCAGTGGCAGCTGGCCCTGGCGCCGCTCAGCGAGTTGTTTGTGGCGACGGTGGGGGTCAGGCTCAGGTTCGAGAAGGGCGGGCAGTGGCAGCTGGCCCCGGCGCTGCTCAGTGAGATGATGGCGGCGCAGGAGACCAACCTCATGCGCGAGAAGGGCGGGCAGGGGCAGCTGGCCTCGGCTACGCTCAGCGAGACGGTTGCGATGCTGGGGACCAACCTCATGTGCGAGAAGGGCGGGCACTGGTAGCCGATCCTGGCGTCGCTCAGCGAGATGGTGGTTGCGACAGTGGAGGGCAGGCTCGCATTGGAGAAGGGCGGGCAGTGGCAACAAGCCCTGGCGATGCTCAGCGAGATGGTGGCGACGCTGGTGGTCAGGCTCACGTTCGAGAAAGGCGGGCAGTGGCAGCCAGCCCTGGCGCTGCTCACCGAGACGGTTGTTGCGGCGGTGGAGGTCAGGCTTACGTGCGAGAAGGGCGGTCGGTGGCAGCCGGCCTAGGCGTTGCTCACCGAGATGATGGCGGCGACGCTGGAGACCAACCTCATGCGCGAGAATGGCGGGCAGTGGCAGCTGGCCCTGGCGCTTCTCAGCGAGATGGTGCTGCGACACTGGAGCCCAACCTCATGCGGGAGAAGGGCGGGCAGTGGCAGCCAGCACTGGCGTTGCTCAGCGAAACGGTGGTGATGCCGGATACCAACCTCATGTGCGAGAGTGGCGGGCAGTGGCAGCCGGCCCTGGCGCTGCTCAGCTAAATTGTGGCGACGGTGTAGCCCAACCTCACGTGCGAAAAGGGCGGGAAGTGGCAGCCGGCCCTGGCGCTGCTCACCGAAATGGTGGTTGCGACGATGGTGGTCAGGCTCACGTTCGAGAAGGGCGGGCAGTGGCAGCTGACCCTGGCGCTGCTCAGCGAAATGGCGGCGATGCTGGAGACCAACCTCATGCTCGAGAACGGCGGGCAGTGGCAGCCAGCCCTGGCGATGCTCAGCGAGATGGTGACGACGTCGAAGGGCAGGCTCACGTTCGAGAGTGGCTCCTCCTCCCCCGGGCATTGGCAGCTGGCCCTGGCGTTGCTCAGCGAGATGGCTGCGACGCTGGAGACCAACCTCATGTGCGTGAAGGGCGGGCAGTGGAAGCCGGCACTGGCGCTGCCCAGCGAGATGGCGGCTACGGTGGAGGTCAGGCTCACGTTCGAGAAGGACGGGCAGTGGCAGCCAGCCCTGGCGCTGCTCAGCGAGATGGCGGCAACGCTGGAGACCAACCTGCTGCGCGAGAGTGGCGGGCAGTGGCAGCCGGCCCTGGCGTTGCTCAACGGGGTGTTGGTGGCGACGGTGGGGGTCAGGCTTACGTGCGAGCAGGGCGGGCAGTGGCAGATGGCCGTCGCGCTGCTCAGCGAGACGGTGGCGCTGCTGAGCGAGAAGCTGATCGCGAAGCTGGAGCCTGCAATGATCACCCACGGCGCTGGGGACAGCGCGTGCGAGAAGAGCAGGCGCTTTCAGTGGCAGCCAGCCCTGGCGCTGCTGAGCGAGATGGTGGTCGCGAAGCTGGAGCCCAACATCACCGCCCGCAGCACCGTGAACAGCGCGAGCGAGAAATGCAGGCGACCGCAGTGGCAGCAGGGCGTGACGCTGTTGATCAAAACGGTTGTCGTGAAGCTGACGCCCAACATCATCACCTACGTCACTGCGATTCACTGTGACCAGCGCGTGCGAGAACGGCGGGCGTTGGCAGCGGCAGCAGGTTGTGGCGCTGCGGAGCGAGATGGTGGCCGTGAGGCTTGAGCCCAGCATCATCACCTACGTCACTGTGAACAGCGCGTGCGAGAAGAGAATACTTCTGCAGAGGCAGCAGTTTGCGGCGCTGTTGGGCAAGATGGTGGTCGCGAAGGTGGAGCCCGACATCATCACCTACGGCATCCTGAAGAGGTCGTGCGAGAAGTGCGAGAAGAGCGGACGTTTGCAACGTCAGCAGGCCGTGGCGCCGCTGAGCGAGATGGTTGTCGTGAAGCTGGCACCCAACATCATCACCTGCGACATCCTGAACAACTCGTGCGAGAAGGGCGGGCGTTGGCAGCGGCAGCATGTGGCGGCGCTGCTGAGCGAGATGGTGGCCGTGAGGCTGGAGCCCAACATCATCGCCTACGTCACTGTGAACAGCGCGTGCGAGAAGAGCATGCGTTCGCAGTGGCAGCGAGCAGTGGCGCTGCTGAGCGAGCTCCGGGGCTTGAAGATGGAGCCCAACATCATCACCTACGACACTGTGAACGGCGCGTGCGAGAAGAGCAGGCGGCGGCTGTCGTAGCCGGCAGTGGCGCTGCTGAGCGAGATGGTGGCCGTGCAGATGGGGCCCAACATCATCACCTACGGCGCCCTGAATATCGCGTGCGAGATGAGCAGGCGTTGGCAGTGGAAGTGGGCAGTGGCGCTGCTGAGGGAGATAGCGGCCGCGAAGCTGGAGCCCAAAATTATCACCTGCGGAACTGTGAACAACGCGTGCGAGAAGAGCAGGCGTCGGCAGTGGCAGCAGGTTGCGCGGCTGCTGAGCGAGACGGTTGTCGTGAAGCTGGAGCCCAACATCATCACCTACGGCGCTGTGAACAGCGCGTGCGGACAGAGCAGGCGTCGGCAGCGGCAGCATGCAATGGCGCTGCTGAACGAGATGGCAGACGTGAAGCTGGAGCCCGACATCATCACACCTACGGCGCTGCGATCAGCGCGTGCGAGAAGGGCAGGCGTCGGCAGCGGCAGCAAAATGTGGCGCTGCTGGGCGAGATTGTGGCCGCGAAGTTTGAGGCCAACATCAGCACCTACGTCATTGTGAGCAGCGTGTGCGAGAAGAGCAGGCGTCGGCAGTGGCAGCAAACTGCGGCGCTGCTCAGTGAGATCCTTGTCGCGAAGCTGGAGCCCAACATCACCGCCCACGTCGCTGCGAACAGCGCGTGCGAGAAGAGCAGGCGTTGGCATTGGCAGCAGTCAGTGGCGCTGCTCAGCAAGATCCTGGTCGTGAAGCTGGAGCCCCTTATCATCGCCTACGTCGCTGTGAACAACGCGCGCGAGAAGCAGGCGTCGGCAGCGGCAGCAGGTCATGGCGCTGCTGAGCGAGATCCGGGCCGCGAAGCTGGAGCCCACCATCATCACCCGGCCGTGCGAGCAGGGCGGACGTTGGCAGTGGCAGCAGGTTGCGGCGTTGCTGAGCGAGATCCTGTTCGCGAAGCTGGAGCCCAACATCATCACCTACAGCACTGGGAACTGCGAGTGCGAGAAGAGCAGGCGGCGGCAGTGGCAGCAGACTGCGGCGCTGCTGAGCGAGATGGCGGTCGTGAAGCTGGACCCCAACATCATCACCTGCGACGCCCTGAACAGCGAGTGCGAGAGGAGCAGGCGTTCGCTGTGGCAGCAGGCAGTGGCGCTGTTGAGCGCGATAGCAGAAGCGAACCTGGAGCCCGACATCATCGCCCACGTCACTGTGAACAGCGCGTGCGAGAAGAGCAGGCGTTGGCATTGGCAGCGGGTTGGCGCGCTGCTGAGTCAGATGGCGATCGTGAAGCTGGGGCCCGACATCATCACCTACGGCATCCTGAACAGCTCGTGCGACAAGGGCGGGCGTTCGCAGTGATAGCAGGCAATGGCGCTGCTGAGCGAGATGGCAGACGTGCAGCTGGAGCCCAACATCATCACCTACAGCGCCCTGAACAGCGCGTGCGAGAAGAGCAGGCGTCGGCAGTGGCAGCACGCAACGGTGGTTCTGCTGAGCGAGATGGCAGAAGGGACGCTGGAGCCCAACATTCCCTCCTGCAGTGCCCTGAACAGCGAGTGCGAGAAGAGCAGGCGTTGGCAGCGGCAACAGGCAATGGCGCTGCTGAGCGAGATGGCAGAGGCGAAGCTGAAGCCCGACATCATCGCCTGGGGCACTCTGAACAGCGCGTGCGAGAAGAACAGGCGTTCGCAGTGGCAGCTGTCCTCGAGGGCAGTGGAAGGGAGCGCAGTG
Organism: Prorocentrum cordatum; assembly: GCA_963575745.1. Taxonomy (NCBI): domain Eukaryota; class Dinophyceae; order Prorocentrales; family Prorocentraceae; genus Prorocentrum; species Prorocentrum cordatum. Next base: position 384,628 of record CAUYUJ010021627.1, read on the forward strand.
GCCGCGGCAGCGGCGCGGTGGGAAGTGATGGTGAGCACGACGACGGCAGTGGCAGCAGGAGGGAAGGAGGAGGGGGCGGCAGTGGCAGCATCGGCGGCGTGGACCAGGCGGCCCCTTCGGACGACGACTTAACGGGGGTTGGGGGGGAAAAAAAAACGGCGGCCTTGCCCTGGTGGCGCCCCCCCCCCGCCACGCGGCGCCGCACGCCGACGACATGCCGACTTCGCGCGTTGGGTCCTCGACAGCCGGTGTCGCCACCTGGCTCCTCCTCCACCGTGTATTCAAATTTCTGCGGCTATCGGCTGCGCCCCCCCCCCCTCCCCCCCCGACGCCCTCGACGACTGCGGCGGCGGGCCGACGACGTGCGACGTTCACAAGGCGCGCTCCGCACCGGCAAGGGCCCCCACGGGTCACTGCCGTCGAGGTGGCCCCAACTCGACAAGGACTCGTTTCACCGCAGTGCGGCTTCGGCCTAATACCTTTGAGTCACCTCCTGGGGGCGAGGTGTACCTCTCACAGCACTGCGTGTAGATCCCATAGTGACGCGTGGGTCTGCCCGGGCGGCACTGACTGTGTTTCCTGCCCTCAGCTCACTTGGCCCCGTTCTCAGACATGGGCCCGTTTTGCTCGCCAGGGCCCGCCTTGGATGGCGGGGGTCGCCGGCCCAAGGCCCACCCCATGCGTTCCACTCGACGCTTTCTGACGGCTGGTCCTCTTGCCCGGTGGCTGCTCCCCCCACTTGACAAGCGCCGACTGGCCCCTCGACCACCACCTGCGGGCGGTTCAGGTAAGGCACACTCCTGCGCAAGTGGTTCATCCTTTGGCAGGCTCAGCCATTCCACGACGTGCCCGTTCCGCTACACGGCGCCGTCGCCCTGGAGGACGGCTTCCTGTAGAAGTGGTGCATCCATTGGCAGGTCCGCGCCTCTTCTTGGCAGGCGTTTCGCGGCTCCCGGCTTTGCCGGCGACGTCGGCCTCTTCCTCTGGTAGAAGTTCACGCTCGCGGACGCCATCGACGCCTTGCCCTTCTGCGATGTTCAGGTGGCGCACTCCCGCCCGCAGCCCCCCCCTGGCGGGGTCCTGAACGCTAGTGGTTGTGACGTGGTTCCCACGCGACGTCCCCCCCCACCTATGGTTGGTGATAGTTGCCACTCGGGATTCACGCCATGTCTACCGTCGCCTGATTCAGTGACGTCCTGCCTTCGAGCGCGTGGCGCTCCGTGAGTGAGGCACCCGTCTTCCCCCGCCCCATCCCCCCCTTCCTGTCGCCCTGCTCCTCGCCCGGCCTGTCGGATGCTGGCGCCACTGTGCGTCGCCCCGTTCGCTGTCGGTTTCCCTGGGCCTCCTCGGCACGCTTGCGCGCGCGACCGGCTCTCGACAGTGGCCATTCCGCCTTTCTATGGCTTTGTGCTCCCGTCTGCCCGTTTTCCCCCCGCGCCTCTTCCCGGCCGTCGCGTAGTTGCGTCTCCACTAATTGCTCTGCATGCTCGCATGTGCGGTCGGCTGTAGACAGTGACGGCTGGGTTCGCAAATTATCTGGCGCATGCTTGCATGCGCGGCCGGCTCTCGTCTGTGGCCGCTCCCATGTCTATGGCTTTGTGCCCCCGTCTGCCCGTTTTCTCCCCGCGCCTCTTCCCGGCCGACGCTAAGGTGCGTCTCCGCAAATTTGCTCTGCATGCTTGCATGCGCGGTCGGCTGTCGGCAGTGACGGCTGGGTTCGCAAAATATCTGGCTCTGTGCCCCAGTCAGCCCGATTGACACGCCCTCTGGACTCTTCCTTGCGGGCCGCGGATCAAAAAAAAGTGCCCTCACCAACCCATCCAGAAACGATGCCCTGAGGACTTGCCTCGATCAGGGAACTGGGCAGCACACAGAGGAAAAGTCCCCCAATGGAGACCTATTGGAGCGTCTTGGGGGCCTCTTGGCGGTTCCGGGCGCCTTTTAAAGCGTCTTAATTAAGAGCCTCGGAGAGCTTCCTGGGGCCTCTTGGGGGTCTCTTGGGCGCCTCTTGGAGGCCTCTTGGGCGCCTGTCGGGGCCTCCTGAGCGCCACTTGGGGCCCTCTTGAAGCGTTCTTGGGGGCTTCCGGAATGCTCTTGGAATCCCCTTGGGCCATCTTTTAGTGAGGGGGTCTCCTACAGCGACCAGTAGCAGGGCATGGCTGTTAACTTTTTGGCCCGCGGAATGAAAACGCCAAAAAACAAATTTGACAGACGAAGCGCCTTGAGATTTTCAAAATTCCGCTGAGCACTGATTTTTGCACGGCTTGTTTTGCAATCGGCTGCTTTGCAATATTCAGAATTCCACGGGGCATTGACTTTTCCCAGGCATGTTTTGCCATGGGGCGATGTGTCATCGATCCAAGAGCGGGGAACCGCAGGCGATGCTCGTTGGTACAACGCCCAACGGGTTTCCCCAAAAAACAGCGCACATGTTGGATTTGGCGCGCGGCGTACGCGAGTGAGACAGCAGCCTCTTCTCTAGGGCAGCGCGCGCCTTGAGGGGACGCAAGCTTCAACGCGCGAGCGCGCCCACCGCGCAAGCGCAAACGCTACGAGCGACGGGAAAGATCGTCCGCTGCACGGCGATGCGCACACCTGTCGCGACATCACTCGAGAGCGTCGCAATCACATTTGTCCCCGTCCAACTTTGAAGACGGCGCTGCGTAACCAGAGCGCGCGCGGGCGCGCCAAAATCAAAGCAAACACGCACGCGCACACGCGCGCGCACGCACGCGCGCACACGCACACACACACACACACACGCACGTGCACGTAGCGAGCCAAACCTTTGAGTCGCGACGGGTGCAAGCTAGACCAGGGCGCGGCTAACAGAATTGACGGGGGCGCAAACATTTCTCTCTCTCTCTCTCTCTATCTCTCTATCTCTCTCTATGTATATGTATATTTGTATATACAATATCATGTTAAAATGGAAACAAAGAGAACGGATCGCGGTATATTGCCCAGCAGCCAGCCCGGAAACACACGCGAACGGGCTCCGCGCCCCACGGTTGCCGCAACGAGAATTGTCGAATGCCGACGCGCACTTCCGCGCCGCGAAAGGGCCCCCATGCCGCTGGAGCTTCCGCCACCGCCCCCCCTTTCCCATAGTGCAAGGCTTCGTCGTCTCAAACGTGCGGGTACGCAAGCGATGCTGCTTTCTGGAGCACCAGACGGCTTCCCCACAATATCCGCGCGCATGTTGGGCTTGGAGCTTAACGCGCGGCGGGGCATGAGAAACGTACAGATTGTACAAAGCAGCGCGCGGCCTGGAGAAGCGCGAACTTAACCGCCGCGCACGCGGGAGGAGCATTGGCCGACGAACGGCCGTGACCCGGCCTCCGTCAGCCTCCTCAGACGGCTCCAGAAAAAATCATTTTCAGTTGCGGCACTTACATGTCGACTTTTATATTGTGGACAATGCAGAATTATCCCGCGCGCGCGGGCGCCGGTGACCCGGCCTCCGTCGGCCTCCTTAAAGGGCTCCAGAAAAAAACAAACTTAGTTTCGGGAACAACATGTCTACTTTTATATTCTGGACAATGCAGAACTCTCCAGCGCGCGCAAGCGCCGGTGACTGTCTCCGTCGACCTCCTTAAAGGGCTTCAGAAAAAATCAGATTTACTTTCGGGAATAATATGTCGACTTTTATATTCTGGACAATGCAGAATTCCCCACGCGCGCGCGGGTGACCCGGCCTCCGTCGGCCCCCTTACAGGGCTCCAGAACAAAACATTTTCGAATGCGGCACTTACACGTCGACTTGTATATTCTGGACATTGCAGAACTATCCCGCGCGCACGAGCGCCGGTGACCCGGCCTCCGTCGGCCTCCTTACAAAGCTCCAGAAAAAATCAGATTTAGTTTCGGGAGCAACACGTCGACTTGTATATTCTGGACAATGCAGAACACTCCAGCGCGCGCGAGCGCCGGTGACCCGGCCTCCGTCGGCCTCTTTAAAGGGCCCCAGAAAAAAATCAGATTTAGATTTGGGAACTCTCAATGTCGACTTGTATATTGTGGACAATGCAGAATTCCCCACGCGCGCGCGCGCCAGTGACCCGGCCTCCGTCGGCCTCCTTAAACTGCTCTTCAACCAGCCAACCTGCCTACCAGCCGGCGCGCCAGCCAACCAACACGCTGGACTCAACCATGCAACCAACCGGCGCGCGCGGAGCCTTACGTGTACATACTTGTAGATAGGCGAAGATTATTGCGCCCCGCGATGCGCGGTTAACTTCACGCCCCTGCGCCGCCGCCCTGGACAGCGGCGTCTCCCCTGCCCAGGCGCGACGCGCGAGGCGCGATAATCTTCGCGCCCCCAGGGGTGACCAAGTGCAAAGGCCTTGGGCGGCCACGTGTTTCAGAAAAATAACCTACGGATGCAAAGCACAAGACAAGATGAGTATGCAGGTGTACACTGAAGGTCTTGACCTAAGGTGTGACGTAAGGAACTAATGCCCCCACCTCGGCATGCGGATACATGCAGGGGCGACAGCTCCAGCGCGCGCCCCGCAAGGAACGGGGGGGCCGAGATTGGAGCTGGACCATAACGCAGCCACCGTTCAATTATGTCGAGCCAGCGAGCTCCGAACCGCGCGGCCGAAGGAACGGGGGGGGCTCTTGCGAGGAACTGGGCCTCAATGCCCCATGCCTTGGCATGCGGATGCACGCAGAGGCGACAGCTCCAGCGCGCGCCCCGCAAGGAACGGGGGGGCCCGAGAATGGAGCTGGACCGCAACGCAGCCACCGTTCAATTATGTCGAGCCAGTGAGCTCCGAACCGCGTGGCCGAAGGAACGGGGGGGGCTCTTGCGAGGAACTGGACCTCAATGCCCCGTGCCCTGGCGCGCGGAACGGGCGAAAGCCCCAGCGCGCGCCCCGCAAAAAAAACGGGGGGGGCCCAGAGAGGCGCAAGGCTTATGCGCGACCGCCGTCGCATTGCGTCGAGCAAGTGCAAGGAACCGAGCCCCTTCCGTGGAGCCCCGTTCCTTAGACCGTCCGCCCCAATCGACAAAACGAACCCGCGCGTCCCAAATCGCAAGGGACACTGGGGGGCTCGCCGCCAAAAAGGCCGCGGAACGCATGCAAACCTAAGGAACGACCGAGCCCCTTTTGAAAAGTAGGTGTTCCTGACTCAAGGCCCTTACTGTGCGCGCCTCCGTCGGCCTCCTGAAAGCTTCACAGAAAAATTCAATCCAGTTTTTGGATGTACAAGGCGATCTTCTTATTGTGGGCAATCCAGAACTTCCTACGCGCGCCCGCGCCGCGGCGCGCGCGCGCGGTGAGTTCTGCATTGTCCACTATAAGAAGGTCGCCCTGTAAATCCAAAAACTGAATTGGACTTTTCTGTGAAGCTGTGAGGGGGCCGAGGGAAGCACGTAGTTCTGTATTGTCCACAATGCTTTGCAGCACTACGCGCCTCCGCTTACATCTTCACAAGAAAAATCGATTCAGTCTTTGGCTTTACAAAGCGATCTTCTTATGGTGGGCAATCCAGAACTCACCACGCGCGCGCGCGGGGAAACCACATGTAAAACTGAATCCTCCGGTCCCAAGGACTCGCCGTACAACTGACAAATGCGTTGGGCACCGCAGCGCGCGCCGCAAAGTCGCGCGCGCGCGTTGGACAATGAGCGGGGAATCCATATTGCGCAGCTCAAGGTCGCGCGCGCGCGCCCTTGCGCTGCGCACTGCGGTTTTCTACGCATGTGTCAACGATGTCAGCGTGAAAATCAATGGGAAAACCCTAAGTAAAATTTAATTCTCTGGCTCCAGGAGATGGCCACACGATTAGCAAATGCGTGGAAAACCACAGTGCGCAGCGCAAGGTCGCGCGCGCGCGCGACCTTGCGCTGCGCACTGTGGCTTCCCACGCATGCGAACTCGAAGACCAAATCGGGAATACATAATGTAAACATTATTTCTCTGGCCCCAACAGATGGCCATGCAGTTGATAATTGCGCGGGTAAGCCAGCGCGCAGCGTAAGGTCGCGCGCGCGCGCGACGTTTCGCTGCGCACAACGGTTTCTTCCCATAAATTTGTTAACGATGTGAACGCGAAAACCAAACGATGCGCAATTTGATTCTCGTCCCAACAGATGACCATACAAGTGGAAGCCATAGGCGCAGCGCAAAGTCGCGCGCGCGCTGCGCACTTTGGTTTCCGCGCGTTTGTCGTCGGTGTAAACGCGAAAACCCTAAGGGAAAACCCGATTTGAAATGTAGTTCTCTGGCCCCAGTGGATGGCCAGACACTTAACAAATGCGCGGCGCCCAATGGTTTTCCACGAACTGTTAAGTGCATGGCCATCAGCGCACTCTGGCTTTCCTGCGCCGGCTGCTGCGGTTTGCTGTGGCCAACGGACGATCAATAGTGGGCCACGGGTGCAAACGCGAAGAGGATTTCGCCCAAACGGCTAATCACGGGAAAAGAATCCACGGGGGGCGGGCCAGGGGCATCGGGGCCTTGTTTTCGTCCCAAGGAAATCGGGGGGGCGGGGGGGGGGGGGGCCTCCTGCGGTTAACCCGCGACATTCCCGGCTGCGGGGCCCGCCGCGCGCGCAAAATTTCCAGCCGGGCCACCGGCCGATCTCGCGCAATTACCGGCCGGGTTCGCCGAATTCCCAGCCAGGTTACCAACCAAAATCGCCGAATTACCGGCCGGGTGCGCGGAGTTACCAGCCGGGCGCGCGGGAATTTACAGCCAGGCTCCCGGCCGGGTGCGCGGAGTTACAGCCGGGCTCCGGCCAGGCAAAGGCCGGCCGTCTGCGGCGTTCTGTAGCGGCGCTGTAGCTCCGCTACAGAATGTGCTGCAAGGCCAAGCTAAGGGCTACCCGGGCTACCAGCCGGGCTACCGGCCGGGCTGGGAATTAACAGCCGGGTTACCAGCCGGGCCAGCCGGGGGGAGCTAACAGCCGGGTTACCGGCCGGGCGCGCAGTTAACAGCCGGGCTAGCAGCCGGGCTACCGGCCGGGCCGGGTCACCGGCCGGGTTCGTAGAATTACCGGCCGGGTTCGTGGAGTTACCGGCAGGGTTGCCCGCCGCGTTCGCGGACTTACTGGCCGGGCTACCGGCCGGTCACCAGCCGAGCTATTGGGTGGGCGAGGGGCCAGCCCGCTGGGTACCGGTCAGGATGGGCAGGGCTGCTTGCCGGGCCAGACCCCAGGCTCGGGGCGACCGGGCTGCGCTGAACACGGGCCGCACATGGCCTCGGCGCTTTCCCCTCGCGCATAATATGGTGTCCCGCCCTAACGCGCGGCGGCATTGCCCCTTGCAGCCGTATGTTCGCCTACCTACGTAGTGGCCCATGGCCACAGTGCGTGTGGCTGCATTTCCGCGCTCGCATATTGTGTTTATTTCCTACGCAGAAAGGCCCGCGGCCGCCGCGCGCCGAATGCACAGCTCGCGCCAACGCGCGCGCGTAGTACGCTGAGCCACCTGGCCGACGTGCTACAACCCCATGTTAACTTGGAAATCCATTCGGCCACCGCTGAGGGGCCGCTTGAGTTTCCAGGCAAACATAGCGGCCCTTCTATTGTGGGCACAACAGAATTCACAGCTCGCGCCCGCGCGCGCGTGGGCGCGTTGTGCGCTCAGCCACGTGGTCGACATGCTCCAACCACATGTTAACTTGGAGATGCAGTCGGTCACCTCTCAGGGCCACCTTCGTTCACAGGCCAACACGGCGGCCCTTCTTTTGTGGGTAACCCAAGATTCACGACTCGCGCTCGCGCGGTCGCGGGCGCGCGCGCGCGGTGGCGCTTTGTAAATCGAGCCACGTAACCGACACGCTACAAACTCATGCTAACTTCGAAATCCAATCGGTCACCGCTAAGGGGCCATTTGAGTTTCCAGGCCACAACATGGCGGCCCTTTCTAATGTGGGTAGTCCAGAAGTCACATCTCGCGCGCGCGGGCGCGTTGTACGCTAAGCCACGTGACCGACATGCTACAAGCCCATGTTAACTCGGAATACAATCAGTCACCGTTAATTGGCCAATTAGATTTTCCATGCCAACATGGTGGCCGTTGTACGGTGGAAAAAATACAGAGTTCACAGCTAGCGCGCGCGTGGGCGACGTGTACGCTGAGCCACCTGGCCGATACGCGACAACCCCCATGTTAACTCGGAAATTCAATCGGTTACTGCGGAGGGGCCACTTGAGTTTCCATGCCAACATAACGGACCCGATGTTGCGGGTAGTACGGATTTCAGAGCTCGCACGCGCCGGGGGGGGGGGGGCGCGCGCGCGCGTGGGCGCGTTGTGCGTTCAGCCACATGCTACAAGCCCATGTGAACTCGGAATTCCAATCGGTCACCGCTCAGGGGCCGCATGAGTTTCCAGGAGACAGCGGCCCTTCTATTGTGGGTAGTGCAGGATGCACAGCCCGCGCGCGCGTGTGCGCGCGTTGTGCGCTGAGCCACTTGGCCGACATGCTACAACCCCAAGTTAACTTGGAAATCCATTCGGACACCGCCACGGGGCCGCTTGACTTGCCAAGCCAGCACGGCGGTCCTCTGTCGTGGATGATGCAGAGTTCACAGCTCGCGCCCGCGCGCGCGGGCGCGTTGTACGCTGAGCCACTTGGCCAACATGGCACAACCACATGTTAACCAGGAGATCCAATCTTTCACCGCAACGGGCAACTTTAGTTTCCAAGCAAACATAGCGGCCCTTCTGGTGTGGATAGTTCGTAAATCACTGCTCTCGCGCGCGCGCGTGGTCGCCCTTTACGCTGGGCCACTTGTGCGACATGCTACAGACCCATGTTGAATTGAAAATCCAGTCGGCCATCGCTAGAGGGCCAATTGAGTTTCCAAGCCAATACGGCGGCCCTTCTGTTGTAAGCGATGCAGAGGTCACAACTCGCGCCCGCGCGTGCGCACGGGTGCGTTGCACGCTGAGCAACTTGGCCGGCATGCGGCAACCCTAGGTAAACTGGGAAAACCAACCGGCCACCGCTAGGGGGCCACTGTGGCTTCAAGGCCAACATGACGGCCACTCTATTGCGTGCAATAAAGAATTCACAGCTGAATCGGCACGCTGCAAACTCACGATTACTCGGAAGTCGAACCGGCCAACGATAGGGTTGCACTTCAGTTTCCAGGCAATCGTGGCGGCCCTTCTGTCATGGGTAATCCAGTGATCCAGAAGTCACAACTCGCGCGCGCGCGGGTGGGCGCGTTGAGCGCTGAGACACTTGGCCAACATGCCATAAACCAGTGCTAACCTGAAAACCAATCCGGGTTTCCAAGCCAACGCGGCGGCCCTTCTACTTTGGACCAGGGTTCGCAACTCGCGCCCGCGCGCGCGCGTGGGCGCGTTGTGCGCTGAGCCACTTGGCTGACGTGCTGGAAGCCGCCGCAAAAAGGCCACTTGAGTTCGCAGGCCAACATGGCGGCCCTTTCTACTGCTGGTGGTACGAAAATTCACAACTCGCGCGCGCGGGCGCGCGCGCGAGGCGCCTTGCACGCTGGACAACTTGGGACATGCTACAAACCCGTGTTAAACATGGAAAATACCATCGGCCACCGCTAAGAGGCCACTTGAGTTCACCAGCCAACGTAACGGCATTTGCATTGCGGAGAATACACAAGGTTCACAGCTCGCGCCTGCGCGCACAGGCGTGGGCGCTCTGTGCGCTGCACAACTTAATCGGCATGCTGCAACCTTTTGCGAACTTGGAAATCTGTCGGTTACTGCTACGGGGCCACTTAAGTTTCTAAGCAAACATGGCGGCCATTCTATTGTTGGTGATACAGAATTCACAGCTCGCGCGCGCGCTAGCGCAAGCGGGCGCGCGCGCGCGGGCCCGTTGCACGCTGGACCGCTTAACCAAAATGCTGCAAACTCGAGCTAACTCGGATATTCAATCGGTCACCGCTAATGGGTCGCTTGATTTCCCAGGCCAGCATGGCGGCCCTGCTAGCGCGGGTAGAACTCACAGCTCGCGCGCGCGCGGGCGCGCCGTGCGCTGAGACACTTGGCCGACGCGCTAGAAGCCCATGTTAAATTGGAAAAAAGAAATCGGTCACCACTAAGCGGCTGCTTGAACTCCCAAGCCACCATGGCGGCCCCTCTGTTCTGGATAATGCAGAGTGGCGGCTCGCTCCCGCGCGCGCGGGCGACTTGTGCGCTGAACCACTTGGCCGACATGCCACATCCCCAATCGGTCACCGCTGAGGTGCCACTTTAATTCCCAGGACAGCACGACTGCCCTTCTTCTGTGGATAACACAGAACGCACAGCTCGCGCCCGCGCGCGCGCGCGCGCGTGGGCGCGTTGCACGCTGAGCCACTTCACCGACATGCTACGAACCCATGGCACATCGGAAATCCAATCGGTCTCGCGGCCCTTCTATTGTGGATGGCGCAGAATTCACAGCTCGCGCCGGCGCGCGCGCGCGGGCGCGTTGCGCGATGAGCCACTTGGCTGGCGCGCTGCAGCCCCGCGCTACCTGGAACATCCATTCGGCCACCGCCCAGGAACCCCTTCGTTTCCAGGCCCCTTCGTTGCCAGACCGCTGAGGACAATGCAGAATTCACACCTCGCGCGCACGCGCGTGGGCGCGTTGTACGCTCCTCCTCCTCCTCCTCCCCCCCCTCCTCCTCTTCCTCGCCCAATCCTCCTCCTCCTCCTCCTCTTCTTCCTCCTCCTCCTCCTCCTCCTCCCCCCCCCAAAGCTTGCGCGGTCAATGTCATCATGCTTCTGCTCGCCCCCCTCCTGCCGCTCCCGTCGCTCCCCCCTTCTTCCTTTTAGTCCTCGTCCTCCCCGTGTTCTTCCCCCACCTCCCCCTCCCCCGCCCCCTCGTCATTCTTCTGCGCCCTGCCTGTTTCGGCAACGGCCGCGAATGTACATTCACTCCCGGGCGTGCCCAAGCTGACCCACGAAATTCACTTTGACGGCTTCCCCATCAATTTCTCTTCGTTACACGGAATGCCCCCGCACTTCCCTGATCATAACATTTCGCCTGGGTACTATTGCTGGGTGGACCGTGATGGATGCGAACAATTACAAAACCAACTACGCGATCAACCGCGAATGAAACTACACACGCAACTCCCCACAAACATGCTTCGCACGTGGCGTTCATCGCGCAACAACACTTCCAGAACGGCGAAAGAGGCGAAGCCTTTCCACCATAAAATCACGATTTCTGAATTCAAGCACACACAGCCCTTCAGGGCAAAAACAACAACGAACCATAATTTTGGAATTTCCAAAGCATGCCTTCTGACAAAAACGTAATTTTGAATATTACTTTTTAGTTGTGCCCCCCCGGCCTGGCTGTTAGCGTTTTGGGGTGGCCCCCCCTTCCTGTAGACGGCCCCCTCACTAAGCCATCTTGGAGCCATCTTGAAGCCTCGGAATGTCATCGGGAGCGAAAAGGCGCGAAAGCCAAAAACCGCGCTTTTCCAAGAAAGTGTTGGACGGATTCTGGCCTCTCTGGGGCCTCCTGGGGGAGCTCTCGGGGCCTCTTGGAGCATCGTGGGAGCCATCATGCGGCATCTTGAGATCTTTTGAACCATTTTGGAAATCATTTTGGGCTCTCCTTGGCGCCCTTGGAGTTATCTTAAGCAGTGCCCCCCCCCAAGAGGCCAACATCCAAAACCTTAGTAACATCACTGATTTGGTCATTCTCGCCGAGGCCTCTTGGGGCATCTTGGGGGTCTCTTGGGAACCTTTTGGGGGCATCCTGGGGACCTCTTATGGGCCTTTTTGGGACCTCCTGGCCACCGTGCCACCTCTGGGGGACCTCTTGGGGCACCCTTGGGGGCCTTGGGAGCGCTCGTGGGGCCATCTCGGAGGAGATCGATCAAAGAAGAGGGGGGGCTGTAATTAGCCTCCCCCCAAGAAGCCAAAATTTTCCCAAAACCCTCGTCACACCAATGATTTTGGCTTCCTCGCCGAGGCCGTTTTGGACGCTCCGACCGCTCGCGAAACGCCGCCTCCAAGTCCAGGGGAAGGGGTATGGGGGAGGGGTCAAGACGCCCTGCCCGCCCGCAAGCCGTCTCGCTCACTCCCACCCGCCCTCCCAATACATACGTAGCACCCGAACCTGGCCCGAGCCGCAGCATATGCAACAGTCGTCTTTGGATGGCCAGCTATTGGGGGCCAATCCGCCGGCACCGCCGCCGCCACCGCCGCCGCCGCCGCCGGCCGCCGCCGCCGCCGGCGCCGCCGCGCCGCCGCCGCCCCGGCGCCGCCGGCGCGCCCGCCGCTGTCCGCGCTGCCGCCGCCGCCGCTGCCCGCCGCCGCCGCGCGCCGCGCGCCGCAACCGCTGCCGCCGCAGTCGCGCCGCCACCGCCGCCGCCGCCGCCGCCACCGCCGCCGCAGCCGCCGCCCCCGCCGCCCCCGCCGCCGCCACCGCCGCAGCCGCCGCAGCCGCCGCAGCCGCTGCCCCTGCCGCAGCCGCCGCAGCCGCCGCCGTCGCCAAGTGTACTCCGCATTGTTTTTTTGTCAGGAATGGTGGGGGGAAACCGCATCGGGTTCGCTGCGCATGCTCCGAAATTATTGTATGGTTTTTTTACCAGGGATAGTGGGGGCAGAGTGTGTTTTGCATTGTTTTTACCAGGGATGGTGGGGGGGGCCGTCATGGACCTGGGTTGGCTCCCAGTCGCCTGGGGGAGGGGGTGTATACTAATAGGGAATAGTGATGAACCCCTCCCCGAACGGGAAGAAGGGTGTGAAAGAGGAAACACCTTAAACCACCTACGCCCTAAAGGGCAGGTTGGATTCTGGTCAACCAAAATGCAACATGCAATTCGCAGACCCATGCGCGGGCGCCAAGCGGTCACTTTGCACTGTTACCGAGTATATTAAAATGTTTGATCGTGCGCTTGCGCCCCGCGATCACTTTGGACCGTTCCA